>ML685798.1:21595810-21628661 GCA_007922175.1 Pelusios castaneus | reverse complement strand
AGGTTGGATATTAGGAAAAACTTTCTCACTAGAAGGGTGGTGAAGCATTGGAATGGGCTGCCTAGGGAGGTGGTAGAATCTCCATCTTTGGAGATTTTTAAGGCCTGGTTAGAAAAAACCCTGGCTGGGGTGATTTAGTGGGAGTGGTTCTCCTTTGTAGCAGGGGGTTGGACTAGATGACCTCGTGAGGTCCCTTCCATCCCTATGATTCTATGATTCTGATAATTTATGGCAATGAGGGCCAAGTTATCAAAGGTGTAGATAAATGCAAGCTATTATATTGATTCCTACAGTGAATCACTTAGGTCAAATATATCTAAACTGTGTGCACAGCTTACTCAGTGAAGTCAAGTTCCAAAGGGGTAGCCATGTTCATCTAGGTCAGCCAAACAAACAAGGAGTCCTGTGGCACTTTTAGGGAACGTCCACACTGGAGCCTTAGGTCGACTTAAGGATGGTTAAGTTGACCTACAGACCACTGCATCCACATTGGGTGCTTATTAAGTTGACTTAAGCGCTTCCTTAAATCAACTTAATAACACCACCTCTGAAGGTCCAGTTAACGCTTAAGTAGACCTTATTAAGTCGACTTAAGCCAGTGTGGATGGGGAGTGACCTTAAGTCGACCTAACTGGCCTCCAGGCCTGGTGCAATGTGGGACAGCTACCCACAAAGCACCACTCCTCCGTCGACCTGGCACCTGCCAGTGTGGACACTGGCAGTTGACTGGAGTGTTCAGTGTGGACACCCTAAATCAACTTAACAAAGTTGACTTTAAGCCGACTTAAAATCGACCTTCTTAAGTTGACTTAACAGAGCCTCCAGTGTAGACATATCCTGTGGCACTTTTAAAGACTAACAAATTTATATATCCCATGAGCTTTCGTGGGAAAAAATCCCACTTCATCTTCAAAGCGTCTGGCGAAGTGGAATTTTCTCCCACAAAAGCTCGTGCGATAAATAAATTTGTTAGTCTTTAAAAGTGCCACAGGACTCCTTCTTTGTTTCAGTGAAGTCAAGTGCATTTTGCTAATTGAGGACTCAGGGCAACCAAAGATTTATCTTATGTCTCACTCGTGTGCTGGTGTAATGTGGTTTGCCCAGGATTTTCCTTGGCAATGTAGTTTCTCTATATGTGTCACCATTGCAGAGGAGCTCAGATATGCGATCGCTGGAATTCCCCCAGGAACTCTGCGTGCATTCAAGAGGCAAGAGCATGAAAGGGAGCAGAAAGGAACGTAAAAGATAACATATCAAATATATTACATGTTACCGCTGATCCTCTGGGAGAGAAGCCAACAGCAGCACTTGCTTCTCGCTAGCAGACAAAACGTCTCCAGCAAATGGCCACTGCTGCATGCTATCGTTTTTATTTTCTCTCCGTAGTGACCCATGCACAGATATCAGGATGCCTCTTGCAGACAACAAAGCAGCTGCAGTGTTGTCCAGATCCCGATATCTAAAGTTCTGCAGCTCCCAAATACACACTCAGTGGCTTGCATTACTTTTAAACAGACCATCAATTCTACAGTGTAGAAAGATGGAAAAGGCTAATAACTGATTTTTTTCATTCTAATGCAGTATTCAGAATATCAATTTGCCACATAGTCCTATCTATAGGTTTACTGCACATCATGTACAGCGCTGTCTATTTTACTACCATTATTTTTATTATCAGAACCCATGAAGATAACAATAGGTAACTCAGTAGTTATTTTAATTCTTCTGAGATAGTGTCTACATTACTGTCTTTTATAGGTGGTTGCAAATATCCTGTTTGTAGCATCTTTTTTTTAAGCCCTAGAAATTACCTGCTTACCATGGATGTCATAATATTTTTGTTTACCAGTTTCAGACCTCTTATTCCAGATGCAATAGTCACTCAGAAAAGAATTAGGTTAGCATTAGGAGCTGGTAAACCTAACAGCTGGAGAAAAGGAGCTGAAGTGAGATGGCCCCTATAAGTTACTTCAATGAGGCAAGATCTCACTCCTATTTTTTAAACCTTTGTACTGGGTGTATCCCAAAAGAAATGGTGCTAAGGTGCCTATGCAGTAACAGGATCTCTGTGGTGGACCCTTACAGAGTCTGATTAAAGTCAGTAGGACTCCATACGAATGGCCATCCATATGGCAACCTTTGCCAGACAGGGGCCTATCAGATGACCGCAAAGAGTTCAGCCATTGAAGTGGACTGATCATCCACAAGGACTGTTTACTTTGGGAGAAGTGCCCCTGCACTGTGTGATGCTAACAGGTAAGGTGTCAGCTCATGCCAAGGTCCCTGGGCCTCAATGAACAGACAAAAGCATATCTGGAGACCAGTTTGACTCACCGATGTGTTAGCATTAAGATAGATCTTAAGTTGTTACGAATGCAATTAATGTTTTGACTTGATGACATGCTTGTAGGATACTGCATGTATTGATCTCTCTTATAACATCTCTAGCCTAATATAAGTTATGTTGAGTGTTTGCATTGTAAACCTCTGCAGCTGTGTAACTCACCGGACAGGAAAGAAGCATTTGTTAATGTAAAGAGCTGGTCCTGCACACAAGAAGGTCTACTGAAACCAAATGAGCCATTGTGATACGTCAAAGAATAAAGACGTTGTTGACTGCTCCCCAACCCACACCCATGAAGGGGGGTTGGGGGGCTGAGCATGAACTCATCCCTTCAGCTTGAACTCTGGGGGAAGGGAATAAAAATGCTGTACAAGAAGGAACTGTAGCACTATTCTCCTTGGACTTGAAAAGGGCAATATTTCTAAGCATAAGCAAGGGGTCCCCAAGCATCTTAAGGGACAAATAGCACTATGTAACAGTTAGTATCACCTTTTGGAACCTAAGATTGTAACTCATTTGTGTTCATATATTTATCTGCTTTATCCTTGTAAATAACTCTCATTTCTTTTTCTTAGTTAATACAGATTTAGTTAGTAGCATTGGCTATAAGCATTGTCTTTGGTTTGAAATCTAAGGTTCAGGTGACCTGGGGTAAATAACTGGTCCTTTGGCACTAGGAGTAACCTGAATATTGTTGTGATTTTTGGTGTAAGGGGCAATCTTTCACAAAGGCAAGCGTACCAAGATGTCAAGGTAAATTGGAGTACCCAAGGGGACAGCCTATGACTCCATGTTAAGGTTTTTGTAGTGCTGAAACAATTCACTCTTGATACTTGACTGATGAAGTCTACGTATAGGACTCACAACCAGTTTGGGGTTTCTTCCCTGCTTCTTAACAGTCACCCCTGTGGCTGAAACCAGGAGGATCAGAAGCTTAATTAAAAGAAAGAAAAGAGTTGAGATTCTCAGCTCCAAGAGCTCGGTCTTTAAGAGAAACAGTAAGTTCCTCAAGAACCGGCAAAGCACACCTTTTACGGCTATAAATGGAAGTGTACCAGTGCTAGACCAAGGGAGGAAGAAGTATTCCTGGCAATTCTGAGTGCTGAGGCAGACATTCAGGGTGGAGGTGTTTTTTCCCAGCTTGGAAAAAATGTGCTGCTGAGTATTTCTTTCTGAGCTAACACTTTAGGAAAGAGTGTAATTTTTAAGCCACATTCCTGAAAAGAGGGTGGTGCAGAGCCACACCAGAGATTACATCTTTGAGAGCACAGTTCCTGCCATGGCTGCTTCTTGTGTACAGTGAACAATTTGCTCCATACATTAGGATGGGGAAGAACATCCCCCCAACCCATGCACTGGACCTGCTCCACCTGCTGGTGTAGCGCTCTGGCTCTGCCCCCCCTCAAGGCACACATGCCGCCTTTTTGAGTGGCTATTCCACAGCCAACCAAGTGGCATAGTAAGACTTGACTGTGTCACTCACAGTCTAGCTTGAACTGTTTGATTTTTATATCACCTCTACTTATACATAATCCCAAGCCTGTGAAGAGAATCAGTGGATCTCATATTTGTGATTATAGCTCCGTTCTTTGTTGGGAGTGATTCATTTACAAAAGGGTGTAATTGATATGACATAGTCACACTTATCATATGATCAGCCACACCAAATGACTAAGCAATCCCAGAGTACTGCTGGCCTGCTACTAAGATCACTCCCTTGGATTTCCTTTCAATAGTTACAATAGCACATAATCACTATATAGTATCTTATAGGGAAGCTTAAGTAATGGGAACCTATATTTCTGGTCAAAATTTTTGACCAGCTCTACTATATTCTGTGCTTGCCTGGGCCTGAACCAGAAATTTAATCTGTGTTTAATTATATTCATTATATTAATCCCCAAAGTCTGAGCACTGAAGTACGTGAAGCAGATGATATACTACAGAGAAAAACAAAGTTTTAGGGGGTTTTTTTGATTATGGGAATAGTGGGCTTTATTTTCTTTCTTTGTTTATTTTGGATGAGGAATAAAGGTTGACCACAGACTTTCTAGGAAATCTTGGCCAAATCAGTTAGCGTCTCAGTGCTTCAGCTCCCCATCTGTAAAAATGGGGATAAAGAGCACTGCCCTACCTCACAGTAAATAAATACCAAGAGGCTGTGAGTTGCTCAGATATAATGAAAAGGGGAAGGCATATATGCATCCTTAGACATAGTGATATAAATTCAATAGCCTATCTGATGTAGTTACAAAGGCTATGTCTACACTTGAAAAGTTAAGTTGACTTAATAAGTCGACTTAACTTTTCAAGTGTAGACATGGCAGAAGTGGCTCCCCACTGAGAAGGGGCCTGTGGGTCCCTTCCCCAGGAAGCCGAGGGTCCCGTCCAGAAGGGAGCCATGGCTCCTTTCTCCCAGGGACCCATGTGTCCCGGCAAGAAGGGAGCCAGACTCCTCTCTACCCAGGACCCGTGTGAGTCCCAGCAAAAAGGGAGCCAAGGCTCCTTTCTTGCTGGGGACCCGCGGCTTCCCAGCAGAAGGGAGCTGCAGGTTGGAACTGGGGCTCCCTTCTTGTTGGGACCCCCACGCGGCTTCCGGGGAGAAGGGAGCACAGACTTCCTTCTTGCCAGGAGCCCAGCTTCCTTCTCCCTGGACCCCTGTGGGTCTGGGCAAGGAGGAAGCTGCCGGCGCTCCAGCTGACAGGGGATCTCCGGTGTTTCCCCTGTCAGGTGGAGCGCTGGGGCCAGCAATTGCCAGCACTTCAGCTGACTCGTGCTCCAGCTGACAGGGGACACTCCGGGATTCCCTGGCCAGGGAGTGCTGCTCCCTCTTTGCCTGGACCCCGTGGGTCCAGGGAGAAGAGAGCACGGGGCTCTCTTCTGGCCAGGACCGCTTGGGTCCCAGCCAGAGGCTCCTTTTTGCTGGGGACCTGAGCGGGTCCTCGGGAGAACAGAGCCACAGCTCCCTTTTTGCCAGGACCTGCTCGGGTCCCAGGCAGAGAGGAGCCTGGAACCCTTCTTGCCAGGACCCGAATAAGTCGACCTAGGGCAGCCACACCGTCTTTAGGTCGACTTAATTGTTAAGTCGACCTAAAGAGTGGTAGTAATAAAGTCCACTTAAGGAACTGCTTAAGTCGACTTAATGAAAACCAGGTGTGGATGTGGCTTAATTTAAGTCGACTTAAATCGCCAGTGTAGACATAGCCAAGAAGAATCATGGAAGCTTTCATAAATTATTCTGCTGTGCTGGCCAATTCCAATAGTTACCAGGGCCAGAGAAAAGCACTAGTTGCACATACAGAACAAACCCTTTCCTCCCCTCCCCTCCCCCCTCCTCCAATTGTATGCAGCAATTGGTGAAGTCTAAATTTTCATATCATCTTAACCCTGAATATTCCTGGAAAATGGTAACAACTGCAAAGCAATGAAACTTTCCCTTTTCCAAGTGAATTCATCTCTATAAAGTGTTACTTCAAAAACCGAGCTGGGACCCCTGAAATAATACAGTGATTTAGTATGGCTAGTTGAATCAATCAAACAATAACTGTGCCTCTCCTCTTCCACTAGATGGTGCTAGGATTGTGGATTTGTGGATAAGGGAGAGGGTGGGACTGGCCAATTTTCTGACATCATCTCTCCTTTAACAGCACCTATCTCTGCTGACTGCCGTGTCTGATGTAACATTCCTGCGAGTTGCTGCATGCACTCAGCTCCCAATGGGCCTGATAGCCCCCACTGATGCTACAGGCAGGAGTAACTCCAGGGAAACTGGAAGCTCACTTTTCAGGGGCAACTGAGGGTGGACAGTAGCTTTTTAGATGCTGCTGGCCCAGAGCATTGCCTCTAGCTTTCATGAGGATGTGTACACAGAGATGAGCCTCTGGAATGTTCTCAATGTACATTATACCCAGTGCTCTAATGTGTTCGGGAACCCATCAGCCTACAAAGAGTCTGTGCTGAAGAATATACTAGGGACTCCCAGCCCCCCCCCCCCCCTTCCCCTACATCACACAAGGCAGCACTATCCTTCTGAATCAATTAGACTGATGTTAGCATTTGTGGGAGCGACCCTGGGATACGGCTGTGGGCCCACCTTCACAAAGAGACTATGGAGAGCCACAAAACCCAGGCTCAGCTTCTGCCATTTGTAGTCATTCATGACTAGATGACCTCGTGAGGTCCCTTCCAACCTTATGATTCTATGATGGGTGGTTGTTTGGCCAAGGAAAATGAATGCGAAAGATTCTGTAGCCTGGTAGTAGGGGCCTTCATGTAGGAGGCCTAATTCAAATCCCTCCTCCTGTGACATTTAATTATTTAGCAAAAATGGAACTGCTTTGAGAGGAGAGATTGATAATGCCCCATACTAGAATATGCCACAGCCCAGTGTCAGAGACTCAAGTTAGAGCTCTTCTCCACTTCATAAAGGAGGAGAAACTGAACCCAGGCCTCCCACAACCCTATTGAGTGCTCTGGGCCTAAGGTAGCGATGGAAGTAATTGGTGCTTGCTTTGTGAGTGCAGCTCTTTTTTTCTTTGATGGGGGGGGGGGGGGTCAAAATGCCTGAAACTTGAAACACTTTTATTCAGATAGAAATGAAATGTTTCATTCCTACAGTACCCAAAAGATTTTGATTAAAATCCTTTTCAGTTTGCCAAAAAACATCTTCTTTGGTGTGAGACAAAACTAAAGGTTGGGGGGGTGGGGGTTGGGTGGTTTTTACAAAATTATTAGCAAACCAAAAAAACTCAATGATGTATTAGTCCAGCTGTACAGAAGCATTCTTCCTTAAATCCAGTAAAGGTAACTATTTATAATGTTTTCCTCATCTGCTGTACTCTCCTGGTGGGAGTCCTGAATAAATAAATTGCAGCTGTTTTCTTGAAACCATCTCTGCAGCTTGTAGTTCACCAGCTCTATGCAGCAATTCCTTACTGTTTCTGACTCTGCCCCATCTTAACCGTTCATGTTCCTTATAGCACGTAGGGAGGGAATTGTGTCTAATAATTGCTTAATCTGCCTCAGTTTACAGCTGTCAGCACCTAACCACTGGACTATGTAAGTTAATTAGTAAGAGCTTAGCAATTTTGCTCACATTGTAGACACTTGCTTTTTGTTCTGGAGGTACCTGTTCTGTCCTTTTCTCTGTCAGTGCAAACGAACCTTAAAGCAAGTGAACCTTTATGAGTAAGAATTAGAGCTCAATGGAAATGGTTTTTGGCCCAGGAAAAATAGGAGAAATCAATTATTTTGTCCTTCAACAATGGGAAAAAATTGAGACCATTACTTGAGGCAATAGCCCACGGGTTACAAGATTTAGCTAAATGTGTGAGATCCCAGTTCATGTCCCTTCTCTGAACTGAGCAAAGCATAGATATGAATCTAGGTCTCCCAGTTCTCACCTAGGCCATTAGCATTTGAAGAGAAAGTCTCTTCTGAACCCAAGAAATCTCCGCAATGGAAATTTTGTAGAAACTGACACACTTGTAAAATGCTGGTATGTTGAAACTTTTCACAACAACAGTTTCATCAACAAATTACTGACCAGGTCTAGTAAAGGCATCACAGTCTGAGCACAACTGATAGTGCTGTGGTTTGTGTCAGAAATGTTATTGACTAATTTTTCATGTGCAGGGTACTAAAGTATGTACATATACATGGGAGAAATATGGAGCCAATTAAAAACAAAGGACAACTCAACATTTATACATTTTGTTTTGATTCTTTATTGTGTTGAACAAACTATGTGGTACCAACCAACTGGAAAGAATAAAAACCAAGATTAATTGGGTCATCGAAAAAGGAATAAATTGAAGACAAAAGTGACCTGGAAAATCAGAATGATTACAGAATGTGAAGGGTAAGACAAGACGGATTTCTACTATTTTCCTGCTTGAGTAGATGTGTTGACAGATAGGTTCCTGGTGTAAGTTCTCTTTAACAAGCTAGGGAGGAAAGAAGGAAAACAGGTTAAGCATTGAAATTTTTCGTCAGATCCACAGGAGATTAAAAGCATTTCTTTGGATGTGGCAGATAACAAAAAATTGCATGTCAGGCAATTGTTTAGCACAACAGTTCCCTCCTACAAATCTCCAGATACATTTATGGTGTGTACGTTAAGTTGATAGCTCAAAAAATGTGTGTAAAGTGTTCTTCTTATTTCTTACACAGAGATGACTAAAGTGAGGGCTGTGATCAAAAGAGGAAATTCCAGAGAAGCAGAGATGGCCCATCTGGATTCTGAACACCTTTTTGTGCCATTCTTGTGACACTGATTCCCTGATGGCCGGTCCTAGGACACAGGATCCTGGCTAGAGAGGGGTAGCAGCAAAGTAGTACTAAGTACTGTATGCACAAGCACTGACTTCATATCCCTTTTTTGCCACACATCATACGTCACTGCAGGCAACGTTGTAAGAGCGGTGATTCTCATGTAATAGATCATTGCAGCATTTCCCAAACTAATTTGGCCACAGAACACTTTTGGGCTTGGAATATATTGATGGAACAAATACATGCTGGTCCAGAAGAGGGAGGGGAGCACATACCGAAAAAATTGCTGCACATATTGCTCAAAAGTTGATTTTAAAAAGTCATGTTTTGGCAAGAGTTGCGTAAAACAACTATACTATTATGAATGCATTATAAATATGAATATACCTACACTATAAATACTATTCAAATATCTTTGTATTTTTGATACACACTTCATTTCATATTTAATATTTTAGAAGGAAAAATATCACTAACATTGAAATTTTTTCAGGAACACCTATTCACATCGCATGGAACACCTGTGCTCTGTGGAACATGGTTTAGGAAACACTGGATCGTTGTATCCTTCCCCAGCATGGTGGGACTGACTAGATGACCTCTTGAGGTCAGCGCCACCTTTCTACGATTATTCATCCTGCTTTTTTTTAACATGAACTACCTCTGTCTCACTCACACTCTGAACAAGCAAGACTTGAACAGAAGCAAATAATGAAGGAAGCCCTCATGAAGCTTAATCAGAAGGAATTTGTGACCAACTCCCAGCCTGCAAAGTATCATGCAGAGTACCAAGTAAAACAGTAAAATTCCCAGCTATGAATTTCTGTGTTTATGCACTGAGAAAATTAACTTTATGTCACACAGATAAGTTACCTTCTTCCACCTCAATATGATAGAAGCACCAGGGGACAGCCGGGGGGTAGGACTCAAAACAACATCCTTTTGCCTCACATTCCTCAGCAGTGATGCCGGGGGGGCCGCAGTTCTTTCTGAGGCTTAGGTCAGTTGGACATTCCTTTTTATCTGTTTTAAAAAAACAGGAATTTCTTAAGTCAACTTAATGAAAGTCCAATGTGGACAGGGAGTAATTTAGGTCGACTTAAGGGTCCTTAAGTCAACCCAAATTGCTAGTGTTGACATAGCCCTTGATTCTAAAACCTGCTTTCGTCACGAGCACAGTCTAGATCTCTAGATTCTCTTCAAAGCATCTGATGAAGTAGGATTTTCTCCCATGAAAGCTCATGCGATAAATAAATGTGTTAGTCTTTAAAAGTGCCACAGACTCCTTGTTTGTTTTAGTCTAGATCTAGAACAACAAGGGGATTGCTCCTAGATAAGGATTGCTGGAGTGCCCCAGTGCATTGGCCACTCCCACTGCTCTGAGTGAGGTTTAGGCAGTACAGTGGGGCAGAGAATTCAGCCTGCAATTCTACATATGGTGCATCTGGCAGAAACAGTCTGATTTTACAAGCCCAGTGGTATGAAGGAATCCGGACCCAGCAGCAAAAGATGACTAGTTCTAATAGCATTATAATAACTGGCTTTGTGCAGATTGTAAACTTCTCTTTCTTGGGGCAAGTTTCACATAGCCACAATGCAGCTTAGACCTTAAACGCGACATGAGGGAGGTTTGGCTAATGAGCGGACATGCCGGCCATCCCAGTCTTCTCATCATAGCCAGGCATTGGGGTGAAGCCATGGCTGGTGAGCTTAAGTCCAGACTAAGGTCGGGGGGGAGGGAACCATCCCACCTCAGAGGGACTGTGGGGAGGAATTGTGCCACAGAGGAAAAATTCTTCCTAGAACTCCCTAGCATGTAGCAACTGGTGAAGTCATGATATTGCCTCTTCTTCACACCACTGTTTTTCTGGTGCTGTCTCCCCCGACCCTAGGGAGTTAGAATGGAACAACCCCTGTTTCTCAGCTCACAGGGACTGCAATTCAACCTGGCCCTTACATAGGTGGAGATTCAGAAAGGGTCCCAAAAGCCACTCCTCCTCCTCCCCAAGTCAGAATCTGGCTTTTAACGAGGCTGTTGTGCTTCCTTAGGCTAGTGGGAGGAGCACAGCCTCGGTCGGGAGGTAAAAGCAGTTCATCAAGAAGATCAGACTGAGGAGAATTGGTTAATCAATGCTCAGCCTCTAATCCTGTGAGGAAAGTAAGATGCTTACAAAGTAACCAAGGTTCATGTGTTAAACTAGGGGTGGAAATTCACATCAGGATGCAGGAGACCATTGCAGAATTGCAATCAATTGATAATTGCAACTGTGCGTGTCTGTTTGGTAAACCCCCAATTCCCGTGCAGCAGCTGTGGAAAAATCTTTGTAGGTTATTTCCTCACCATCCAGCGCAGATACAGTATTCCTAAACAAAAGTATTTCTTGAAGTCCAGTTCTGCTGTGAAAAGTGAATCTTTAAAAACAATGCTGCATGATTCTGCCATTTGCTTCTCATGAGTCCCATAAGAAATGTTTTGCTTTGATAAATTAAAAGGATTCTTCTCTTCCTCCCCTCCCAATAATTCTCAGCATGTAAAATCAGCTGGAGCTCTGACAGCCCAACTGGGTTCTTTCTATTTCCTGTATCATATCATCTGTAATCAAGATTCTGGTAGGAAACTGTGCCTATTACAACTATACAGCCTTATGATCTTCAAATTATGTCCTCACTGGCAAATGTTCAACTCCAATTGCCTGCAGTGAGTTGGCATGGCTTTAAGTAATTGGAATGTGGAGCAGAAAGTTGATGGTGGTGCACAAGAAGGAAGAAAACACATCCTACTCTCAGAACTGTGGTGGCTTTTCAGGGTTAAAGAAGTAAAGAGCTGGTTGTGTTATTAAGGTAACTGGAAACAACTGGGGAGCAAATCTGCTGAGTAAGAGGCTGCCTTTTTTGTATGCTTACTTTTCAGAACTGAATCACTCTAATACTGATTTCTGTTTGGTCCTGGGTTTTTTTATTTGTTTTCCCCCCCTCCTTGTCTTCACTGCTAAACAGAGATCTGGCTACTTACCTACGGGCCTGACTTGAACTATTATACATCTTATCTTTATGAAGGTAATAAAAATGACTCTTCGTGCCTTTTGTTTAAGAGCTCTGTAGTTCTCAAGTGCTTTCCAAGGAAACCTACACTTCTTCCTTCTGGAGAGGTGTGTTGAAAAGGGGTGTGCCATCCCATGTCTATTTGAATTCTATGGCCTAAATACTCTGGGCACCAAAGAAAGGGTATTCTTCAATGCAGGGGTTTCACTACCTCTCTGTGTATTCCTACTAGCCAGAAACAAATTGGCTCATGTTTACATGTTCAATATCTTCCAACAACTCATGTTAAGAGTTGGTGGCTTCATTTACAGATAAGAATCCCTTTCCCTTCTTGATTTTAGTGGGTAATACTAATTAGAATTAAGCATCTGGATAAGTTTCATGGGTAATATAAAACAAATGGAAAAGGCAACTCCTTTGGGTATTTATTACTACTAATGGACACCAGATAGCTCTGAGGTCTTTGCAAGGTAGTCTATAGATTTTTTTTTTTAATTTATTTTTTTTTAAGGCTTAAAATTAATTGATTTATTCTGTGTAGGGCCCAACTCTATGGATTTATTTCTATCTCCAGCCTGGAATCACTATAGAATAGTTTCCTAAGGCAAGTCTTTAGTGTTCTTGAGTCCTTGAATTACATCCATGGCTCAAATCTTGCCATATGCAGCATGTGAACAGAATTTCCTGGTATGCTACATATTGCAGGATCAGAGCCGTGGCCCTACAGTTCCTATTCAGTCAGATCTGGTGTCCTTAGAGATGAAATTTGGGAACATCTTCTCAAATTTTAAGGAAAAAAGCAAAATAATTCAGGATCTTAGGCTCCCCCATAGTGTTTATTCAAGGAAGAAGCTAAAACAGGAGCAAGAGTTGAGGTTCTGCAATTGGGGCATCTTATCTGAAGATCATAATGGGAGGGACCGCAGTGAATGAATGTGGGGGTGGGGAGGAGAACAGAAAATGAGTTCAAATAGGGAGTGAGTCAGAATGGAGGGAAGTGTCAGGAATTTGGAGAGACTGGAGAGAAGACAGACACCAGGGCCTTTTGCAGAAGACTCTAAACAGTTAAAGATAGACTCATGTCTCCTTTAAAGATTTTTTTTTTCTGATGTTGGTTAAGATTTGATGTAGAATAACTCTAGCCCTGGATAGCCACATAGAAAACAAATCTAAATTAACAAAGACATTCTCCATTTTTAGTCAGTAAAGCTGCAGATCGGGACCACTTTTAGTTCTTTGCTAATGTTTATCCAGGAGGGAAAGCAACTGACTGGTATAAAGCGTCTGAGCAAAACAGAGAGATAGGAGAGGTGACAGTAAGGCTGAATGTTGTCTACACTAGTATTTTTCACTTTTTTTGCTAGTTGCAGTGTTCTAATAGAGGTCTGCACCTATTGGTTTTCCTTCTTATTGTGTATGTAGCACCGTTTACCACCTAGACATATTTTTGCATAGCACTAGGAAAATCAAACATATTTCACAGAGGTACATTACATTGTCTTGCGAGAGGAGCAAAGCACCAAGGGACACCGGCAACTTCTGAACTGAAACAGCATCCTGAATTCCAGCACTGCTCAGGAGTGACACCTGGAGGCCCACAGTTCACTCGGGTTTTCGGATCTACGTTACATCGGCATTGCGCTGTTTTGAACAAAAATCAACATGACCAGATGTCTGTTTTTATCCCCATTAGTGTTTTTACTAATTTCATTGAGCTTAAACAGTCTTTCAAATATAAATTCTCCCTGACCCACTGAAACCCCATATCTATAACTTTTCACTAGCATACAGATACTGGCTCCATTTGAGGTCAATATCAAAACCTCCACTGACTTCAGTGTTTCACCCACTAAGAGTTAATGAACTATCCCAAAGCCCATTCAGGTCAATGGAATGATCCCCAAAGATGTCAGTGGGCTTTGGATCAGGCCCAGGAGTAAGAATGTGACAGCATGCAATATTCCAGTGCCAGCAAATTTTGACATCAGTGCTCATCTCTTCCAAAGAAAGAGAGAGAGAGAAAGGCTCAGTGCAAATTAGTATAGTTGTGAAGATGCAAAACCTTGGTAGTTAGGTCTTTGTAAAATAAGGGATATGATACAAATTAAAATAGGTGGAATTTTATTATAATCCTACAGCAGAGTCATCCGTAATAGATTGAGCTTTTATTGACTACATAAATGTTATCAAATCTAGTTAATTGCTGCCCATTTTTGAGTTGTCTAATTGAATTTCTTTGTTTGATTATGCAGTATTATATACAAGTTTCAGGTTGCATTGATGTGACAGTGTAGCACAAGTTAAAATAAGCAACAGTGTGCTTTTTAAAGAGAATTAGCTACAGTAGCGCATCATGAGGCAAGATCTTTGCAGTTTCCTAATTGGTAGTACTAGTTTAGACGCCTATTTCTAGTCCTTTTTGTAGATTGCTGCTTATTTTACTAAAAATATGAGTTAATCTGCTCATAGCAAGGTCGGTGGGATTTGTCACACTGAATTCGGTAGCAGCCAAATCAGGCTCATGGAACAGTATCTTGAGATGAAATATTAATGTTTCATTATATACGAATAGATCAACTGTTGCGAAAGGAGTCAGCAGCTTCGGGCCCATGAAGATGCTTCTGAATGCAATAGCAAATAAATATACATACCTGGTTTTTCTTTTCCTTCAGTCAGCGCACTAAGCCCCAAAATGAGGATGGCTGAGAGGAACCAGAGCCCTTTCTGTTCCATTGCAGTTTGTAGCCCTTGAAGAGAAGAGAGAGAGAATTTAGATCTAGGATAAGTACCTCTCTCACCCAGGTGGGCTAATTTTATACTCTTTTCTATGTTTGTGCAGTAGGTTGAGATAACATTTTCCCAGACCATGCTCCACATAAAATATTTTTCTTTTGATAAGGAAATCTAAACAAGGATATCCTACGTGTGTTAGTGATAGCCATTTGATAAAATGCAAACTCTTGTGATAAGCTGCATTTATCATGCACCTTTGACTACCTCACCTGAGCTTTTTTTCTCTTGGACGTTCCAAGCAGCTTCAAACTCTTGCTATATATTTCTAATAAGACAATTTTCCAGAAAAATTATTTTTCCTCCAATTATATCATTTCTGCTTCAAGACTTTCACTGGGCCAACGCCTACAGCAGGGAATATTCTCTCCAGAATGAATGAAAAGATAGCTCACAACCCATTTGGGCTGTAGAAATGGAAACTTCATAACATTAGGAAGTAAAGAACTGTTGTGTTAATTTGAATGGAAGAGATGATCCCAGAGAGTTAAAGGTGTTAACCTAATCCAGTCACTGTACAACAGAGTCCAACATGGTTTGGGGTTATGAGTATGGTGATTTTACTCTCAATGTGCAAACACTAAAAAAACTAAAGTTCAGGAAATGTATTTTCCTGGGATACACAAGAGAAAAAAGCATCTTGCAATAGAATGGTCAATGCAAAACAAATTTAATCCAAACCTCTCTGTGGTAAAGGGGAAAAAAGCCAACTGGAATTCATATGTAGATTTGAAACCATCAATTTAGGGTTAAATAGAGACTGCATTCCCCCCCTCCCCCATTACAACAGGTAATTTTGCTTTCCTTTTTCCCTCACCTCCCTCCTATATGTTGTTGGCCACTGTTTGAGTCTAAACAACTGCATTGTGTTGCTGTAACAGTCTCACCTGATCCTATGACTCGTACTTCCCTGCATTTATTTTCCTGCCATTCATCTGTACTTCTCCACCTTCAAGCATCTGATGAAATGGGATTTTCTCCCATGAAAACTCATGCGGTAAACAAATTTGTTAGTCTTTAAAAGTGCCACTAGACTCCTTGTTTGTTTTACTGAGCTAGACTAACATGGCTACCGCTTTGGAACATGTTCATCTAGTTACTTTAATGACCAAGAGAAAATGATGTTCTGCATATCTGCAGTCCTCACTGGCAGAGTGTGGGTCTTGGTTCCCTGTAGTGGCTGGACCATGTATAGAGATTTGAGCCTGCTACTGCTTAGAAGAGAGTAGACTAGTTCAGAGGTAAATCATCAGCTGGTGTAAATAATCAGAGCTCCATTGAAGTCAACAGCACTAGGACAATTTAGACCAGGCTAGGATCTGATTCTTTAGCTCAAGGAAACAAGACCACATGCTTTTTCATTCAGAAGTCCTGCGTTCATTCCTCACAAATGACTCAGGTAGGGGCATTATTACATATTGAATCCCTTTATAGTTTTGTTTTTACTGGGAGGAGAAAGGACTTCTTGCTTTTAATGATCAAAAAGGAATCACTGCTCCTCCCTGCTTCTGAGCTGTGGGTTGTCAACTGTAGTCCATCCTGTACTCTCAATCCTTTATTGTGGCTAATAGTCCTGGTTCAGTGAACGTTATTAGGGTGGTCTGCATGGGAATCCTGTTGTCATGGTTTATTATGTTGCAGGGAGGCTGGAGAGGACAGGTGAGTATGGAGGGTAGTGAGGAGGGTAGGGTGAGGGTCTGGCAAATCCATCTGTTCAGTGTACTCCCTTGACACAGTTCAAGATGCAGAATGTTTTACAAAGGCATAATGCCTCCTGACGTTGGCACTGAGTCAGGGCGCTTCATCTCTGAACCATAGTTCTGCTTCCACGGAGACTCAACTGATTAGGCTGGTTGGATCATAGGTTGTACTAAATGGTTCTTGATACACCACCATCTTGCTGAGGTGCATTATGGGAGATATAGTCCGGCCAGGGAGACTGGTCCATAAATGAGAATGGGGGCAAAAGTCAGCTGAACTACAACTCTATGTGGTATCATGGCAGCATTTCTGAATCAAATAGTTCATTTTTTGGCCAACGTTTTTTCAGTCTTCAAGTACTTGGAGCAGGAGGGGTTGAAGAAAAGTCAAATGTTTCATAGAAATGTGCTTGTTTTCAATAAAAGTGCCACACAGTCAAAAACCCAATTTTCTGATTAATTTATTGACCATCCCTAATTAACTGATCCTGTCCCCCCACCCCACCTCACCCCAACAGTTTACACTCTACACATATTGATGGTATGTGCCTTCCTGCTCACCAGGGAAATCTTCCTGTTCACTAGTATCAAATTGGAGAATGACCTTTTTAATCCCTGGAATAGTACAACAATGGCTTGTTTTTGTGCACTCTGTTCTTTGTCAGTGTGTAATCATTCACAATTTAAAACTCTCTTAGCTTCCACAATTTGTTTAGAGGATAGCTTATTAATTGATAAACATTAATGACCCTGTAATAAATATTTTGGCCTCCCATAGCAAAACTCACTCTTCTCAAAATCCATCCATATTGCAGTTTCTTAATGGAAGTCATGATCCATTGAAGCATAATGGGTTATCACATTCTTCATCGTTTGCTTCATATATTATGTAGGTGCGAGCAGAGGTAGTCTGTGTTACAAGTAACATTCAGCAATTCATGACAGACTTCTACCCATCATCAGATACAGAAAACTTCCATTTCAGATAAAGGAATTCAGTTTCTTTTCTTACACATAATTTTGCCAATCCAATCATCCAATCTAAGAGCTTAATGCATTTCCCAGTGAAATCAAGGGGAGTCTTTCTATTGATTTCATTGGGAGCCGTATCAAATCATAAAAGCTTAGATGGATGAAACACTCTTCTTTTATATGAAAAGCAAATGAATAAAAGAATTCCTTTTTATCCAAAAGTGAGGAACTTTGTTGCGGTCAGGGCCGTGCTGCAGTGTTGAGCTGATTACTTGATTTTGGTGTAACTCATAAACAGTAACTATTTTATTTGTTGCTCTTACTTCTTAAGAAATAATGTAAGTCTGTTATCTATGACCTATCAAGTGTTGGGCCCAATCCCAATCTACTCACAAAAACAAAACGTCCACTGAAGACTTAACTACGTAAAGAGTATAGGATTGGGCCCTGAACAAATAGTTTTATCTGAAAGCTATAGACTTCTATTCTTTCTGCAAACACATGATTGCTAAATCCATAATCTGTTTACCTCCTTTGTTATAATCGCCGGAAAGTTATTTCAGATTTTCCAGGAGCAAAGTTATGTCCTTTCATTGGGTGAGTAATCCATTCAGGTGGTTTATTTTCTATATCTTTTTTAACCAAATTTTTGCCAATTGTCAAAGGATCGTCTGACTAGTCCCAGAACCATTTGATGGGGTGCAGAGGGATAAGATTGGTCTAAACTGAGTCCTTCATTGCAAGTGTTGACTACTGATCACTTATTGCATATTTATACCCAATGTGTTATGTGGAAACATATACAGTATCTCATTTTTGGCAACATTAAAGCATTCACTCAAGGGGCTCATCTTAAAAGACTAAAATGAGTGTGAGTGAGTGAGAGAGAAGGAAAACTAAAAATCTTTGTGCACTTGTTTGGCTTTTCTTATTGTTTTGGAGAGAAGAAAAGAGAAATTGTTCAGAAGTAGTTGTGATTGCGCAATACCACCACATGCAGGACTGAGTTCAGGCTACTAACTTTGTAGGAATGCCTGTGTTTAAGGGACTATTTGCAGAATTTAGATATGAGTGATATTTTCCACCCCTCTCCTATATATATTACTCTCCTTGGCCATCTACCATCATTCTTTCTGTCATGTTATTGTTGTACTATTCAGGGGCTGCTATTCCAGGTGCCCTGGGGCTGGCAGCTATTCTAGTGTTGCCCAGGAGAAGTCATGGAGGTCGTGGAAGGTCTCAGAATCCATGGCAGGTCTCAGAATCCATGGCATCTGTGGCAGACTCGTGGAAATTAATGAGTCAGGACACATCTCCTGTTTCTTTAACTAGCGTCATTTCAACACCATCCTTAAATCATAACAACTTGGCCTTTTTATTTTGTTTAGACTAATTCTATTTTTCTGTCTCCTTTTTTCACCTTTTCCCATCAACATTTGTCATACGGTATGACATTTTATGAACGTTTGCATACTTTTTACAGTTCCACTCACAATTCAGATAAATTTGTAGGCCCAACTATCAAAATGCACTCTTATTCAAGTAGTACCTCATTTGTCATAGTTCCAGTGATCTCATAAACACAACTGACAGATAATGCTTCTCTCACATGGAAATTTAACTAAGTACAACTCTCTGCCCTGGGAGGAGACAGAACTCCACACAATGTGTGCGCTGTGCCCCACAAAGGAATGTAACAGTATATGTACTTCTTCTGTGGACATGGGATCCCTGTGGTGATGGGGCTCCATGCTGCCACGTTACAGGCTATGTTAACCTGCCCAATCAAATCCTTTGTGTCTGAGGCTCTTGCCACCTGCTGTGTTAATTATGATGGAATAAATGGTCTGCCGGTGTAAACATAAACCAATCGCTGTTCAACATTAAACAATGCTAAACCGTTCCAGAGCTTGGTATGTAAAGAGCACAGTCTGCTTCACACCTTGGCAAACACACTATTAAAATTCCTTTTAACCTTTCATTGAAGATACAGAAAAGAAGGGAACACACTTAACACATTTGAAATGCAAAATATTAAATAAGGCTTTCATTTTAACAATGTTCCTTGTTCCCTTTCCATTTATCTCTGGACAGGTTTTAGAAGGAAGAAGTCTGGTTGTTTGATCAGCTCTTAGATGGTATCAAAGATGGCAGTAATTGTCATTTTGGGGGAAGGAGAATTAGTTAGTTAAGGTGGGTTGGAAATGTCACTGCTGCTTCTGCTGCTAAGTCCAGTCTTAAAAGGAACAGCCCCTCTGTTTGACAGTCTCTTTAATGGTATCAAAGATGATAACAACTATCCTCCCATGTGGCGTACGGGATTCAGCTGAAGCTGGTAGAGGTGGAAATGTCCTCGGTGTCCCTCTCTCATGTGGTACAGAGGGCTTGGCAAGGGTCTGCACATCACTGAAGTAACTCAAGGCACACATTGGAGTCTCTGCACTTCCTCTGCACTGTGGAGTCCCCTGCCAGTCCCAAACAGACCAACACTCAAGAAAGGTTTGGAGGGGTGGGCCAAGAGCAGGTGATATGGGGAGGGGCCAGGGGATCTCCAGCTATTCATATCCAGCAGCCCTAATTCCCCATATAGGAGAAATAAAGTGGAAAGGGCCTCTATTCCTGCCTTTGGCTGGGGTAGTGTCTGCAGAGGGGCTGTATGGCAGCCACACGGATTGTTCACAGATTGGGAGTACTGAATTCCAGCCTCCTTGACTCCCACTTGGTATCCCACACAAAGCCCATTGACTTGGACTTCGCATGGTTTTTTGCTGCTAGTTGACTTGGGGGCTGATATGTGGTTAGAAAGCTACACAGTTGGGTACTCTGATCATTATACATGTATACAGAGTTATGTGTAGTGTGTAGAGATAAACGGGCAAACACAGTGCTTGATATGGCATTGTTAGATACGGTTTATATAGAAGCATATATACAAATGTTCATACATTGTAGCTATTATGTACTGTAGATAGGTGTACAGGTGGGGTAGATTCAGTTAGTATGGGTATCAGTATGTGGATGAAGAGTTGACATCTTACTTGGTAAACTACAACATTGCCTTTGTTTCTTGACTATTATGAATAGATTAGATTAAGCTTCTAATCAATTTTGAGACTGATTTACTCCACCTCTCTTATTGCTTGTTTTCTTTACCCACATACCATTTGTGCTATAATATAATGATATATTTCCTGCTATCCTTAATAGTTTGAACAAGTAGTTTTTTTGTAGGTAAGGAATTTGGGGGAAAAGTTCTTTGATTCAGAAACGCACTCAGCCCACCTAAGGATAGTGAGGATGCGGGCACTTCTGATTCCATTGTCCCTTGACCTTTGGCACAGGCCAAGGCAACCATAAGGCTGAGCAAATGAGCAAAATTTGAGATTGCCAATTTCCAACTTCTTCTGCTGTCCTTCCAAAGCTTGTTGGGAATATTGGGGTACATATTGGAATAGGAATGGAAATTTCCAGAAAGTTGCCCTTTGACTTGCTAAGGTTAGATGTAGTACAGACTAAGTATATGGTATCAAAAAGCAACTCTGCTCCATATACAGGAGGTAAGGTCTCAGATTCCTACTTGAGCTCTATAACATAGGTTACTCTTTAGCTCAAATGGTAAATGTGTGTTTCTGAAGCTAAAAGACCAAGGTTTTAATTATGGCTTTGTAGGGATTAACTGTGGTGTTTGTAATAATAGCTCTTTTGCACAATGAACCTAATAGTTTTTTATCTACAAAGTGTCAGTAAAACAATTCACAGTGTTCATGTTACACAACAGTAATTATTACCCTATGGAGTCACCCAGAGTAGTTCCATGTTAAAGGTTGGACAGCCAGAATTGTTTGAGTTCTCTATTCACATGCATTACCCAGGGAGGGTGTGTTGGTGATTTCTTTTAGGATATTCTAGACTTGTTCTGGACATTGTTTGAAACAATTGGTCAAACCACTTTTGAAATTGATGATCTAAAATGACACCACATTTTGAAAATGTACTGTAAAAGTCTGTTCGAGACCTTCTAATTACAAAACTATGCTCGGTTGTCTTGAAATTATGCAAGCCATTAAATGCCAGTGAAATTTGTGGCACAGACAACTTAAAAGAAAAGCAAATATTTATTTGCCAAAAATTTACATTATCATTTTGCATAGAGTGCGATGCCTTATAAAACCCACAGTGACCAACAAATAAATGCTTTATAAAGTCTAGAGTCTGAAAAGAGCAAGGAGAAGCAGAAGAAGACTGAGAGGTCTACGGCTTATACCTAAGATTCACTGTGGAGTTCCGAGTAGGAAGGACTGGGGGTTCCAAGGAACCTGGTGGCTTTAGCCAGCCTCTGCAGTGTAAATGAGGCAAGGGAAACCAAAACTTGCAGAAGGAGGAATGAGGAGCCTTGTTGAGCTCATTGATTGTGAAGAGCAGCATGGGCTGTGGGAGCCAGGAATCCTACAAAGCTCCATGTTCCAGGCCGAGGTGCAGAAAACTTTGAGCTCCTGATCTGAAGGTGGGGAGAGGTCACTGGCTCTGTGCGTTGTTGAACCATGGAAATTAACAGACAAAAGACTCTCTTAGGGCAGGTTGCTATCTTCATCTCTACCAAAGAACTGAACAGATAAAAATATCCCTGCATTTTAGGTCCAGAAATGAACAGTTAAGGGAAGATAAAATATTCCAATATACTCACAGTCCATACAATATCTTAGAACTTAGATAAACATACCTCTGCAAAATATCCCATTGCATTTGCCAAAACTAACTTTAATTCTATCCTTGCAGACTCGTTTAGGGAACTCTTGCAAAATAATACATGGTCCATTGTGATATATTTTACAGGGTTGGAGTCAGTGCTTGGAGGGGGCTTTTGTCATGCACATGAGGTAAAGTGGAAAGATTAGATGCCTCAGATTAATCAAATGCACACACAGAGACTGCTTGTAGATGGGTCTGACTCCCAAACCTGAATTCAAATACACAGTACAAGTGTGACACTTCAGAGTTGAATTCAGATCTGAGATTCAGGCCCTGTTTCACCAGCAAATGCTCAGACATGTTCGTTATTGTTACTATGGGCAGAGGGGGAAGGCTGAACCCATTTAGTGAAAGAAAAATCCAATCAGAACCTGGCATAGATTAATTGCAGTAGAGTTGGATGAAATTTTTTATGCTTAAAAGAGGCTATCTGAAGAGTTTCTTTTTTAAAAAATAAAAAGAACCATAAAAGCAGTTTGCTTTCTTGGGTTTGGGTATTTTTTCCACACTGTCTATTTTTGATTAATTGTCTTAGTCACATGGTGGGACTTTAGTAGTCAAAATTTAGTTTTAAAAATGTTTGTATTTTGAAATTTGAACCTTTTTGTTTTGGAAAAGTCTGATTTTCTTTTTTTTTTTTTTTTTCCTGAAATGAAAATATTTGCCCAAAAGTTTCATGGTGAATTTTGAAAGGAAAAAAAATCACTCTATTTCCAAAATCAGAAGAGTGAAAGAGTCTTAGAAATCTACAAGAAAAATGGTTTTGGTTTTTTAACCATCTATATTTAACAGCATTCAGAAAGGTGGAAGAATACCAGTGTGGTAAGGAAATCCCTCATGAATGCACCACAGGATCTAGCAATTCAGCATCTCCTTTAAAAACAGGGAGAGGATGATCACGCCTAGTAGGCTATGGGAGGGGAAAGAAGAGGATCACCTTTTCCTCTCAGGATGATAAACTAAGTAGCAGGCTCTTAGATTTTTGTGTGGTGTGGAAAAAGGATGTGCCAGCAGCCTTCCTGGACATCCCCAATAGTCAAACCTCCCACACACTTTTGCACAGTATATTAAATTGAGAACTCAGTTTTATCATTTGAGAGGGTTCAAAGTTTGAGACAAATATAACTCCCGTGGCCTAACATTTTAATGACTAAGGAGCTATCTGCTCTCATTTGTTGGTGAACAGAGAGAAGAATGGTAGCTGAGGTGTTTTATATGCATAAGCTATTCACCTAGAATTTGAGACAGAAGAAACAGGGGGAAAGAACTTTTATACCCCTATCCAGGGGTGAACAGTGGACTATATGGCTACAGAGAAGTCTATTTGCATAAAATTTTAATGCAGAACTCCTCTAACAACAGTACAGAGTCCCCTTAACTGTATACAAACTCAGAAATGGTTGGAATTGAGAATAAAAAGAGCTCATATTCAAGGGCAGGAGTATCAAACATACAGCTTGTGTAACCTTCAGGTTGGCTAAAATTCATTTAATTGCCCTTCTCCGGTGCCTCACAGAAATCAATCCCAATGGAGAAAGCAGCTGGAGACCCAGGATCCAGTCTGTATGGGACTTACAGCAAAGATTGTTCAGAGTTACCCTCCCAAATTAAAATACTACTAAAAAAACCTAACAATAAACTTTATTAACTACTAACTAATTAAACCTTAGCCTAAGAAAACAAAATACAATTAACCAAGAACAATCCCTAAAGAAACCCCTGCATGAAAGATCCCCCAGAGTCCCAAAGTCCAGGTGGAGTTCACCCAACTCTCAGCTACAGTCTCTGTTCCAGTGTAGAGGCTTGAGTGGCAAGAAATAGCTGTCCTCTTCTTCTTCCTTTGCAGGAATCTTCTGTTGCATTCCATGCAGGCTTTTCCTTCTCCTTTGCAACTAGCCCTCAGTCCCATATGAGATGACTCCATTAGAGGGAGAAAACATCTTGTTCACTCCTGGCTCAGCTTCTCTCTTGAAAACTGAGCACATGGGCTCTTCTCAAAGCAGCTGTAGCCTGCTGTCTGCACAGACTGCTGCTCTCATGTGATCTGACTGACCACACCACATCACACCAGCAGGGCATCCTGTGGAGCATGCTCAAAAATGCTACTGTATGCCGCTACACTGTTTAACGTCCACCCTCGGGGTGTTATTCATCGAGGGTTGCGGGCGGACGACGGGTTCTTTGTCCACCGGGATAATAGCCCGGCCTTGGTCTGATGGAAGGGAGGAGGCACTGACATGTACATTAGTGGTCGGGGCGGGGGGGTCAAAAAATAAAGGGTTGAACCAATCCAGCCGACAACCCAGACAAACATTAAAGGAATTGAATACAGTTCCCATAAGGGGGGGTAGTAAGAGGTGCAGAGGGGTAAGAGAGGTTAACAGTAATAGGGGAAGTATCAAAGAAATCAGGAGAGTTATGAATAGAAGATATTTATTGTTGGTCATTATGAGTACAATGAGGCTTAAGCACTTCTATTTCTTTTAAAATTAATAAACACTTTTTGACTGTTATATACTTGCAAGGTTTTCTGCTTTATCATTATGCTGTTATGTTGTTGTGCTGCAGCAGGTCTTAAAAATAAAAGTAAATGCGCATTGAAGGTTTAATTGCTAAAGCTACTCTTATAACACTGCTATTGCCCCTACCTTTAAAGGGGATTGCAGTCTAACCTACCTGAACTCCCAGGCTGGGGTGCTAAACTACTTGTACCCTAACCTTATACCTACCTCCCCATACTCTTGGGGGCGAGGGTGCTAAACTACTTTAGCCCTAACACCAGGACTTGGGGTGCTAAAACTTCAGTTACTGTTTCAAATACTTATTCTTCATATCTCTGTTTCAAATACTTATTTCTCAATTCTCATTTCTCATTTCTCATATACCTGTAGTTACTTTGAACCAGTGTTCACCGAGGTCTGTTATGGTTTCTTAATACTCACCGAACTCTTTACCGATGTGTCAGTTTCGCCACCTTCGGGGATCAGGTGCTGACCTTTCTTTGAGGAGCTCGGGCCTACATGCCAGTCCAGTCACCTTTAAGACCAGGACCTGACCTTTCTCTGTTTTTGGCTATGGACAGACCCCACTTGCTATCGTGGCCAGGGCCACGGGGTGTCTTGAATCTGTCCAGCCTACTGTCTGCCTCAGTGTCCCCAGAGCTGATATTTATAGAGCTTTAGCCCCCTGTGCCCCTCCTGTTTTTACAGAGGTTGCCATGTCTTTGCAACATTGCCATCGGTTCCTATACGCTTCTTCATCTTGGCAACATTGCTATCAAGGAGCTATTAGGGAGTTAGCTCTCAGGGAGCTATCAGGGAGCTGGCTATCAGGGAGCGATCAGGGAGTTCTATTCCGAGAGGTCATTGCAACCTTGTTGGGTACTCGAGGTTGCAGGTGCTCATTAGGACTGCAGGTGCTCGTTAGGTGACGTCTGAGTTCTTGGCATAGGTTCATGTGAGCTGTTATGCTAAGGCCTTTGAAAATTGGTTCAGGCTATAACCTATTGTAACAAACTACTGCTTCTATAGCTATATAAATTCAATAATATAAATCCCCATTAACTAAACCCACTTTCTACAGCTACCACTCCCTACTTCTGGAAGTTTCTAGTTGTGGGTAGCTAATCTGCCCAGCAACAGTAATCCACCCTCAGTAGGTCCCTCAAAGAGAGGCATATGGGTTACACTTGCAAACCTCTTTCATCTGGCCTGTAACTGGAGCTCTGCAGGACCACGCTCTCTCTCTCTCTTTGTTAGGGAGAAATTGTGGTCTCGTGGTATCGCAGAGCACGGTCTTGTATACCCTCAAGAGTGTGGCATTGCAGAGTGCTAGGTATGCAAGATTGAGCGCCACAATACCACACTCTCTCCATAACAGAGAAAGAGAGTATTACAGTATTGTGGAGCACAGTCTCGCATACATAGCACTACCTGATGCCGTGAGAGTGCTCTAGTATTTCGATATATGGCATGTACAACCCACTTGAAGTACATTTGAGTCAAATCTGGTCTTCCATAGTAAATGAGTTTGACACCCCTGCTCTAGGGCAAGGAATACATCCCTGATAGAAAGGACTGTGTTCAAAGGTTCCCTTCCACTAAGGGTCCTGTGCCTTTTGGAAGGACTCTTTCATGGGCAGATGATGTAGATGACAGCAGTAAAGATGGCAAACCCGGGTGAGGCTGCTCCTGCCCAGTCATCTGAACAAAGCTACAATAACAATAGTTAGGGGATGCGATAGAGTCTCGGGGAAGGACTAAGCACCATTTTCCAAGGGATGGAGACAGGCTATCTGGGTGCACCTCAGCATTCTGGGGCTGCACTACACACTGACCTCTTGTATAACATGAACCATAGAATGTCCCCAAAATAATTCTTAGAGCATAGTCTTTAGAAAAACATCCAGTAATAGTACTGCCCTATCTCACAGGGCTCTTAGTAGTATAAATATGCTAAGGTTTGTGAGGTGCTCAGATACTTCAGCAATGGGTGCCATATATATACCATATGACACAGATGGATAAATTGCTACCTGCCCATGTCTTGGTAGGACCCTTTGGATCAGTGGTTCCCAACATTTTTGGCTCTAGGGTCACAGATACCATTTTTACAACCCTGGAGGGCCACCTGCCTCATCCCCCACCCCCTGCTCACTGCAACCAGATAGGAGTTCAGAGAATCCAACCTCCCTCCCCCCCAATGAAAATCACATGCATCCTATTGCCCTCTGCATTCCACCTGGGTCCCTATACAGTTGCTCCTTTCTGCAGACAGAGGGCTGTAAGATCAGTGCTCCATTCCCTCAGGTTCCAGAAGGGACCCCAGCACCTCTGAACCCAGATGGAGCACTTTGCTGTGTTCCCTGCTACAGCCAGGGAAAGGGGAATGCTGATCTCCCATCCCCTTGGCTGCAGCAAGGAGCCTGCATTGATCTTTTTAGCTCCACGGAAACATGCTTCATGTATATCCTTAGGCAGCAGCTCTCTTCTGCAGCCAGCAGGACGGGAACCGTGGACCATTTTGAAAGCCTTGGGAGGCCACTTTTGGCCTCTGAGCCACAGGGTTGGAACCACTGTTTAGGATTATTTCTCTTCTTGCTGGCAGCCACAGCTCCTCCCAGTTCAGTGTCTTCTGGCAATTTCTCTTCTCTGTTGAACATTCTCTCCAGGAGATGAGGAAATGAGATAACAGATGACTGACAAAGTTACTGTGTTATTTATCATTCATACAGATATACTGGTGCTCTGTTCTTACCTTCCCCCACTCTATAAAGCTTTCATTTCATACAAGCACGTAGTGAAGTATTGCCTATTAAGGGCATCCAGGGAAGGTATTTAATGATTCTAAAAATTCTAGTGAGGACAAATGATGGCAGTGGGTGTTAGTTTCCTGAGGCACCCCCAGATATGGGGAACCCAGTCTTTGTTCCTGGTTTTAATCACCTGGTAGGGCGGCTACTTATTCATCTCACACGTTATCCCCAGAACCTTCTAATTTCTCAGTTCAAACACTCAAGCTAATAAGTGGATCCCATTTTCCTAACTCCAAACAGTCAGTGTATAACAGATGGGGCTTGGCCCAGAATTTCCTTACAGCAAAGGGTTATGGCTGGAGTCCAGGGTGGGGAAAGCTGGCATTAACAAGTGCTTGCTCCCCAGGCTGCTCCTGGTTTAAATGTGCTTCAGGGTGGTGATGAAGAGAAAATCATCCATAAGGAAGGCAGGAGAAACACAATGGACCATGATTTAACTAATGAGAACTGGCCTGCAAGATGGACCTACTGCTGTAGAGGACACTGAAACCAAATACTACTACTAGTGCTGGTTTGAAATTTTTGGATGGACAGAAAACAATGATTTGAACAAACAGAAATGTTCAACAAAAATGGTGGGTTTTTTTAATGTCAGTTTTATTGAAAACCAGACAGGGTTCATTCAGGAATTTACCTAATTTCCTGCCAGCTCACCTACCTATCTATCTGCTTCCCTAGGTCCTTGGTAGCCCATCTGGATGGCTGCTGGGGAGCCCAAATGTGTGCTGCCTGATGAGCTGCCCAAAAAGCAAGCTGAAAAATCTGTTTTGGTTGATCTGAAATGGAATTTTTTCTATCTTTCCCTTGTGCAAAAAAATAAAAATAAAAAATCATTTTTTGTTTAACCCTTTGTCCTGATTTTTCACAGTGGAAGTGATTGTATTTAAAGTAGCCAGAAACCAATACAGGCGAGAGAACTGATTGTTTAGGCCATTATTTAGGCTACACTGCCTCTGACCGCAGCAATCCACCCTTTGTTCCTTCCTCTTGTGTCACCTCATTGATCAATCTTCGGCACTCCTTTTGTAATCAATTATCTTCTTCCCTTCCCTACCCTCCACCAGACATGCTCCACCATCTTTTAAACAGGTGCTTATGATGAACCTGCGAACTACACATCAGGAAGCCTTACTTCAGTACCAGCTAAAGTAAGTAAAAAGTATAAAGACTTTTACAGACAATTCACATGACAGCATAAAGAGAAGACCAACAGAGATACTGTAAAGGAAATGCATCTCTCTAACCTATTAGTATCCTTTTTAGGGAGTTAACATATAAATGGATAAAGAAGAATCATAGTGGCCAGTGGTGGCCTCAGAAAGGTGGTTGTAACTCCCTGATCCCACATTGCTCACACCACAGTAGATTACAACAGCAGAAGGTCTGCTTTAGCTTCTTCCTTTGGCACAAGCAAAGCTTACACTACTGGGGGACCAGACATAAGGGAACCCTAGTTCTATTAGGCCCTGAACCTAAGAATGGCCAAAGTGGGTCAGAGTGAAGGTCCATCTAGCCGAGTATCCTGTCTTCTGACAGTGGCTGAGGAAAGATTCTTCAGAGGGAATGGACAATCCATTGAGTGACACATCCCTGTCATCCACTGCCAGCTTCTGGGAGTTAAAGGCTTAGGAACACCCAGAGCATGGGGTTGCATCCCTGACCATTGTGGCTATGAATTTATCTAATTCTTTATAGAACACAGTTATACTTTTGGTCTTCACAACGTTCCCTGGAAATGAATTCCACAGATTGACTGTGTGCTCTGTGAAACTTTTGTTTGTTTTAAACCTTGCAACTCATAATTTCATTGGGTGACACCTGGTTCGTATGTGATGTGACAAGGTAAATCACACTTCTTCATTCACTTTCTCCACGCCATTCATGATTTTATAGACCTCTGTTTTATCTCTGGCCCTTAAATGTCCCTGAAGCTGTGTTTTCAGAATTGTTAGTTTCTGTTGACAATCTTGTCCCTAGGTGTTTTAGTGTTTATAGTCCCAAGTTAGGGGGAGAAAAAGAAAGTTTAAAATATTTCCTCCCCTGCCCATGGTGTCACTATGAGGCAGAATTAGGGTTCACTGTTTTTCAATATTTTGATATTAGAGCTGTTTGAACCTCAGAATTTCTGGTCTGCAGGAAATACTGACATTTAAAATGAGAACAAATTTCATAATCAAAACAACAACAATTTTCCACAAAAGAGTTTTTTTAATTTCATTTCAGGTGTTTTAAAGTAGTGTTTTGATTACATTGAAATATTTGATTCAGATTTTGATTTTCATATTCAAATTTTAAAATTTTGAAACAGTCATTTTGAAATAAAAATTGGAAATTTTCAATGAAGTTAAAACTTATGCTTCATCCCCATCAAAACATTTCATTTCATTTTTTTAAAATGAAATGTCATCAGTATCAATACATTCCTGCAAAAAGCTGATTTTTGACAAACTGATATTTTTTTAATGAAAAAACATTCCACCAGAAAATTTTCAACTTAATGTGTTTGAATTTCAATATTGCCCCCTCTTTCATTTTATCGTAAGTGTCATGATATTTGGTGTATTTCATAAACTTCACCTCCTTAAGTCAGATGATTACCTGAGAATCTCAGCTTCCATTAAAAAAAAAAAAAATTCTAGCCCTCATGGTTGCAGGGAAAGCTTGAACTTGTGGCCTTGATGCACACTAAAGCTTGAAAAACCAGAAGGCAGTTTTAAAAGTTTAAAATGTATTATTTTTAAAGTCTCATGACTCTTCAAACTCATTTTGAGTTCTGGGGGTTAGCCCACTGTGCACCTGAGAGCAATGGGAAGAGGAGTGGGCAGTAGAAAGAATAGTTCTTCACTGCCTAGCTCTCCACTTCTGGTTCTAGAGTAAGGGGTAAATGCTGTTGCTGAGGAGCCTAACAGGCGAGCATGGACACAGTAGGAAGGAGTGGGGCAAAGCATGTCTGGGTGGTATTGCTCTTAGGCCAGTGTCCACACTTCCCTTCTGAAAAAAAACTTTCATTTGGAGGGGGTGGGGGAGAGGGAAATCAAGATGTACTGTTCAAATGGGGTCAGAACCTTGATTTGTTCTTCAAACTAGTCAGTTTTTAAAAAAATGGAGTATTCAGGTCTTAGGCCTGACCTATATTTAACAATTGTATTGTATAACTGTAATTGGGGATCTTTTTTATCATAACAGTTACAGCAGTACAAGCCCTAATATAGATGGACTTACAGTGCTATACATGTGACTCATAGGCTATATCTACACTAGCAATTTAGGTGGACTTAAAGAGGCTTAATTCGACCTAAATTACTCCACGTCTACACCAGACTTTCATTAAGTTGACTTAAGAAATTCCTTAAGTCGACGTAATGAAAGCTTAATTCGACTTACTAAGAACTGCCGGGTAGGTCGACCTAACCCTTCTTTAGGTCAACCTAAGACCAGTGTGGACGCTCAAGTCCACTTTGTTAAGTTGACGTAAGGGCAGTTAGGATGACTTAACAAAGAGGACTTAGTCCATGTCCATGGACACCTCTTTGTTAAGTCGACTTAATAAGGTTGACTTTAAGTCAACCTTATTAAGTCGACTTAACAAAGTCAAACTAACTTTTTGTAGTGTAGACGTAGCCATAGATTCTAAGATCAGCAGGGACCAGTATGATCATCTAGTTTGACCTTCTGCACAATGAAGGCCACAGAACCTCACCCATCCACTCCCGCAATAAACCTTTAACCTATGACTGAGTTATTGAAGTCCTCAAATCATGATTTAAAGACTTTAAGATACAGAGAATCCACCAGCAAGTGAGCCAAGCCCCATGCTATATAGGAAGGCAAAAACTCCCCAGAGCTTTAGCCAAGGTGCCTGGGGGAAAATTCCTGTCTGTCCCCAAATATGGAGATCACTTAAACCCTGAGCATGTGGGCAAGTCCAACCAAGCCTCATATCATTATAGGTTATAGGTTCAGGAAGCTATAAGCATTTATATATACCAATATAACTGCTTCCATACTAGGGAGAGATATATTATTTTAATTATACTAGTATGGTTGAAGCAGCAAGCTTTCTAGTTGTTTACCAAGTCTTAACTTTTATACTGAGATTGACACTGAAGAAGGTCAGGTCCCACTAATGGCATTGGGATGGGTGCTTTGGGTATCTGTCCCATTAGGAACTGTCCTGATTAACTTGCTTCATACATGACCAGCTGAACTGCTGGTAATCAAACTTTCTTTCTTTAGTGTGCGGGTCAGGATTCAATCCCAGATCACAGAAATGAAAGTCTTCATTCATAAAACCATATCTGTCCTTTGCTCCATCTGCTCTCCCTATACTCAAGGTACCCATCGTGTATAATGCTTGCTCTGTGTTATGTCAGTTTGATTTCCTCGCCCAACCCTATGCACATAGCAGATTAGGAATATAATTTAATCAAATATAACAAACTGCCTATGTACATAGCAGATTAGGAATATAATTTAATCAAATATAACAAACTGCCTCTGTACAGAAGAGTATGGTGCATGGAAAACAGAATTAGAGTGTGTCACAGTTTCAGGGTTACTGAACCTTTAACCTCCTCTGTGGTCTACTGAGGGAATGCCCTCTCTGGTGGGCCTCCAGCTGCTCCCTTCTGAAAAGGGATTTATTCTATCATCCCCTTTTAATTCATTATGTAGTTATAATGTATAACTAGTTTCTTGACTACACTTGTGGTTTGGTATTAAATATATGCAGGAGATCAAATCAACAAGTTTAGCCAATTCTTTGTGCAAGACAAAGCAATACAGGGTAGGAACAAATGAGTTAATACGATGATTCCCAACTTTTGGTACAGGGGCCAAAAGTGGCCTGTAGGGGCTTTCAAAATGACCTAGTTTCCCTCCTGCTGGCTGCAGAAGGGAGCCACTGTCTAAGGACTAGGCAGAGCATGTTGCAGTGGGACTAGAAAGAATGATACAGGCTCTTTGCTGCAGCCAAGAGGATGGGATATCAGACTCCCCTCCCCCTGGCTGTAGCAGGGGACATGGCAAAGTGCTCTGCCTGGGTTCATAGGTGCTAGAGCTAGCGGGAGGGGAGAACAGATCTTCTGTCCCCCTGGCTACAGAAGGGAGCCACTGCCCAGGTGGAACACACAGGGCTACAGGAAGCATGCGGTTTCCCTGCTGCAGCCAGGGAGATGGGAGATCATGGAAGAGGCAACCTCCTTGCTGAACTTCTTCTGTCTGGCTGCAGTGGGGGCAGCCTCCTTGCAAAAACTGGTGACCTTTGAGAGTTGTAAAAATGCTATCTGTGGCCCTCAAGCCATTGGGAACCACTAAGTTAATATGTTACCAATCCTGGGAAGCAGTTCTCACTGTATGTCTAGTTCACTTTACACAGAAAGTGTGCTCCTGGAATATAATCCCCAAACTACCTCTGTTTATACTGGACCTTTTAACACACTGGAGGACTTCCTATATATCCTCAAAAATGCAACATACCAATTCCTTAACTTGTTTTGTTTTGGATGCTACATTCCAACTTTTCTCAGTGGAAGGCGCAAGATTTGAGCTACACAGTGGCCTGTGTAGCTCAAAAGCTTGTCTTTCTTGCCATCAGAAGTTGGTCCAACAAAAGATACCATCACCCACATTGTCTCTTTCATTATGGATAAGGTCATTTGGTGTCAT
>ML685798.1:21581567-21595800 GCA_007922175.1 Pelusios castaneus | reverse complement strand
CATCAAAAAGAAGGCCTTTCTCTCAATTCAATCTTGCTCTGTATACATTATGTTCTTTCTTTATGGCACATATCGCTTCTGGAACTGCTCTGAACCAGTTCATGCAAATGACCCCAGAGAGGTACTTCTCTGGAACTGTTTACAGTCCCAGCAACTGCCCTAATCTAGCCCCGCACCCACCACTGTTTTTAATTCCTGGAGGAGCTGCAGTAACCCCCTCTCATGGAGTAGAACACAGTTCATAAAGATATTGCATGTGGCTGCAATATTTGTCAAAGGTGTCATTTCCTTCTTTGTCTTCTCACTTCCATTCTGAGCATGGCGCAGACAATACCCTTGTTATATAAAACAATTAACTTCCCTTTCTCTTTACGAAGTTTGCTGTATCAGGGTTTGGGGGTGGAGGGAATATGTTTTTGTCCCTTCATTTCAGGCCCTACCTACAGCTTTGCTCAAACAAGGATAAACTACTCCTAAGCTCTTGTCTGTTGTTTTTTTTCATGGAGGTTTTAGTGAAATTAACCCTTTGTGGTTCAGTTCATTTGGGTTCAGAGCTTTAATTTTTGCTCTGACTAATTTAGATAGATTCTTATGCCATCTACACCTTCCAGACAGTCAGTAAGTGACAAGACTAACATCAGTCACCAACGTGTGGTTCATTCACTCTCGTTTCCTCAAGGGGTGAATTGTAGGGTCGTGTTCTTTGTTTTGTCAGCATTTTGTTTTGAAGTAGAGAGGTGTTTACGTACCAGCCTCTGTGTGTTTATATTAGAGAAGGCAGGTCATTGTGCAGCTTTCCATGGAGCAGAACATAGTGAAATTTGTGGTGGCTATTCGTTCCTGTGGGAGTGCATTCCACAGTCTTGGCTGACATCTCAGAAAGCTCTGCTCCTGCACAGACAAATTGTCTTATTATGATAGAAAGATACATTGTGCTTGAGGAGCAGAGCTGTTAACCAGGATCCTCATCTAAGAGCTTTAGATAATCTTTTAAAAAACCCTAGGCTCTGGCCATTGCATAGTTTGAAGATAAGGACTGAGACCTTGAACTTGACTCAATATCTTCAGGTTTACTGCATTGCTATAGCCCAGATAGTTGAGGATGAAGACTTGAGCAACTGAGGTCCAGTCGTTGTCTGACAGGGTATGATGATAGAAAACATTACTGCATTACTCATGGGTGCTGCTAAGTGAGAATTTAACATCAGTGTGGAATCCAAGGGTACTCCTAAACCAGTGTTTCTCAACCTTTCTTCCGCCACGACACAACTGACAGATGATGTTCCCCTGCGTGACACACTGCAATCTGCCGGGGGTGGTGGTGCTTGGGCTGGGAGCGCTTGGGGGGGCTGCGGCACTCTGGAGGATGCAACACCCCGGGACCTGGTTGGGGATAGAGTCAACCCAGCGCAGGCTGGTGCCCTGGTGGTCTGGCTCAATGGGGCCAGGTTTATTTTTGTGGGGCAGGTGGTGCCCCCCCACAAGCCCAGGATCTGTGGTTGCAGCCCCTATCTCCCTTTACTCATCTGGCCCTGGCTGCTCCCTGTGTTGTGCAGTGGTTATGGGCTGTTGTGGGCAGCAGAGAGTGGTGGGCAGCAGGTGCCCCAAGCTGGTTCCAAGCTGAGCTGCCAGTTTTCTGCAACACACCTCCCGGCTCTTCACGACACAATTTTGTGTCCCGACACAGTGGGTGAGAACCTCTGTCTTAAGCTATCGACCGATTCACCAATTATAATTGTGCACCTTCTACCAAAGGAGATGCACCATTTTTTTACATCTTGGAGCAAACTTTTAAAAGTGCTTCCTTCTGCCCACCAGCATCACTTCTGTCTTGGTCTCTGTTTTACATATTCATGGTTTCTGTCAGGTCTCCACTGTTGTAGGTTGCCAGTTTAACAACAGTTACTGAACTTTCAAAACTAGAAAATCTTCATAACTCATTAACTATCTAACTATCTGAATTTAGTACCCTACTAATACGAAGGGTTTAAATCAAGAAATGAGATGTATATTTTTACACATTTTTTTATTTACTTTATTTAATTTCATGGAAATGTATTTGTTTTGTTTTTTGTAAAAAAAAAAAAAAAAAAAAAGTCCAAGAAAAAATTGCTATTATATGTTATTCACAGCAGATATGTCGGCTGGAAGGTTTTATGTCCCTGATAAGGAGAGAACCTTGAGTAAGGTTTTTGCTTCATTGCAACTGGTCAAACATGTGGGTAAGCTGGAACACAGCTTCACTCAGGTTATCTGAATCTTTCAGGTCTGGCTAGAAATAATAGTTTGAATAGTTTGAATGGGGATTTTATTTATTTATTTATTTGAAAATCTTCCACATTTTACAGGACGAAACTTTGCCACAGTTTCCAATTTGGAAAATGTTCAATCTGCTCTAGTGACAAAATATTTACTCTTTTGTACTCTTGAAACCCCCAGTATTTTCTGAAGGAGGGTGCCCAGGTTACTTGACAAGTATCAGCAGAGGTCACATTCTGAGAAGTGCATGCATATGTAGGGGGTCCCCCCCATGGCTAATTGCCATGTGTGTGTACTTGCAGAGCCTCCATCTCTCATTCTGGAAGGAGAACAAGTGGACAAGTCAGCATGAGAAGAGGGTGACTGGGGGGTCTGGAAATTAGGGAGCTGGGTTCAGGGAGTCTCATTGTTGGAGAGGTGGGGTGAGAAATCCAGCCTGGTTTCTTGCACCTAAAGCCAGCCCTGGGAGATGGGAAAAAGAGAAGATGGAAGTTGTCGGTGACTGGCTGAAGTGGTGATGGCATCTTCTCAGGGGGTTCTGGCTCCTGGGGCCCCAAACCTAGCTCTCTACTTCCTACCATGGGTTACCATCTCCTGTGGGCCAGAGGCCTAGAAGCAGCCACCACCCGCACTCCATCCTGTCACTGACAGCTTCAATTACTGCTTCTTCCCCCTCTCCAGGGACAGGACCTATGTGAGAGAGACTAGCCAGGACCTCTCTTCCTCACCAGAGAGGCTGGGACCTCATCCCTCTAACTACCACCTTCCCACTGAAGAGACTGGAACCAGCTGGGATCCCCCCTCCTCCCCGAGACCTGACTTCCACTTTCCCAGAATCCTGGGATATCCTCTCCAGTGACCAGAGCCCCAGAAGGAGCTACTCCACCCTTACTACAGCCCATCACTGTCAGCTTCAGTCACTGTTTCTTTTTGATCTCCGGGGAAGGGCCTGGGATGAGAAAGATTGGTCAGGACCAATTAGTCCTTTTGAGAGGCCGGGACCAGCCAGGATCTCTCCCCACTCCCTCCCCCTCCACCCGCGACCCCTGGACCTGGCTCCTTGCTTCCCAGAACCCCACACTGTCATCTCCTCACCCTGTCTCCTCCACTTTCAGGCCTGCACCAAAAGGAGAGATGACAGCTCAATGAGGATGTTCATGTGAATGTGGGAACATCTATGACAAAGGGCTGGTAGCATCCAATATTTCTGCCATATATAAAAGCTGACTTTCATATTTTTAGAACATATGACAATGGTTTTATATTTGAAAAATTGCTTTCTAGCCTCAAAGGTGTTCCTGCCTTTTTGGCTTTTATCTTATCGACAAATCATAGACCCTCAAAGGTACAACTCAGAGCTTCACCATCTTACCGAGAGCTCTGTCCATCACAGACAGACATAATAGACTCCAGCTGTATTCGGCTGTACGCATGTGGACCTGTGCAGAGTGGGTGTTAAATACCACCAAATCACAATGGTAGTGTGTTACACTTACTTCACACTAACTAGAGCTGATCATCTGGTCTTTCTGAGCTGTGTTCAATCTAGGATCCCCGGTGGAAGAGAAACAAAAGTGACTTTATGCCACTTTTTTAGTTCCTCAGTTTTGTGGCTGGTTTAACACTGTGCATTTTAGAGAGTAGCCTTTGGGCTGATCTAGTGACCAGTTGCTTATTATCCAAGGGGCTGTTCTGGAAATGTGGAATAACCAGAATTCAGGGTATGTAGCACTCTCCATCTGAACATGTTCCTGATCACGCTTCTGTATCAGGGCATGAAGAAGTGTAGTGCTGGAGCAGAAGGTTCAGCACCAACAGGGAAATCTTCAGCTGGCTGGTTAAGGAAGATTTACCATCCCTTTGTACCACTGGTGCAAAATGTCAGGGTCCAGGATCTAGCCCAGTATAAATAAGTGTGACTACACAAGATACAAGGCAAGGGAGATTCAGGCCCAGACCTTTAGGAAGTGTGACCATAAATAGAAGTAAATAATTATTGCTGATTTCCATAGAAGGTAAAGCTATCGACAAAATGGCTTCAGTTTTAAATGTGGAAACTGGCAGGCTATTTCTCAAATATGCCACTGACCCCATACTGTGCAATGTTCCCAATGTTGCATCTGAGAAAAGTAAAATTTAAATGGCTGTTTTTTTATTCTCTCTATCAACAATCAGTGGTAGTTCTGTATAAAAGCACAAAGGTATGCCTGGTATGCCGAGAGAGTAACTATGATTTTCCAAGGCACAACTTAGAAAGGTGAATTTAAAGGCACAGGCAATCTGCAATGAGAGACTAGAGAGGTGGATTCCAAGCTCCAAGTCAGTACAAACATGGGCCCTGTTAACTCTCAGGCAATGAAAAGACTTCATTGGGAATTGGATTGAGTCCATGGCATTTTTCCATCAGGATCCTCCATGATACGGATCCTTTGCAAGTGCATATCATAGAAGCAAATCTAAGTGAAAGAGGTAGAGTTGTCTGATTTAGTTCATCAGTCCTCTTCATCTACACAAGGTTTGTTTAAATACCTTTAGTACAAAATTCTGACATGAAAGCCTTGGAGAATAAAATCTTTTAGGTACAGTATGGGCAGTTCACCTATGATCTGGAGGAGTCACCTCTGGTATGAAGTAGTTCAGTCCCTTCAATCCTTGTGTCTCTGTTATGACAGCCAACAAGGTTATCAATCAATGCCATATGTGAGGGGTTAGCCATGTGGATATTTGTCCGTTTGGAAATAGACTGTCATCATGTAGGCCTCAGAACAGTCTTTAGTTGGAATGTTCATTAATTCATTACCAACTTGAACTAGTTTAATCTTTTTGGTAATATTTTAATTTGTAGTGTTTGTATGGATAATAGGATGTATTTTTCTCCAAAACTGTTGCTAACTGGCTTCTCTAGAAGTCTGACAGAGAAATATCCATATCCCCAAAAAGGGCAACCTTTTAGAGGACAAAAATATCAAAGAAGCATCTTGCAACTTTTGTTTTGCTTCTTTTATTGTTTCAGGCAGGTGCATAATACTAAAGTCTAGAAAAAAGACTGCTGTGGTAAACTATGCTCATTGTAGAGAAAATAGAGGATCAGAAATGTCCTGCATGGAAATCAGAATCATTGTAGATTATATACATTGTACAGATGTGAGCAGTTAGTCATTAATGAAGAACTCCACTGTGAGAGGGAGGTTTCTAGAGAAGCTCCATTTTATAGTTGACATTCTGGGAGAAGAAGGAAAAAAATTAAAATTACTACTGCACAATGCATTACCCATCTCAAACAACTTTAAGAAAACCCATTTTGCAAATGCTGTGACTTCATTCTGAAAGTTAGGACTAAGTTTAATTTTCCCTGTCATCAATAATGAAAACAAACTAAAACAAACAAGGAGGTCTGAGGCACTTTTAAAGGCTAACAAATTTATTTATCACATGAGCTTTCCTGAGAGAAATCCCATTTTGCCAGATGCCTGAAAATGGAAAACTTACAGTATGGTAGGGAAAAATAAATCAGTGAAATGTGAGTGACAGGTTCAGGTCAGACTATTTCAGCAAATTAAACAAGTTGTTTAGATTCAAACAGTGTGGAACAACATATAAGAAGGTTGGGAGCTTAAATTAGAATTTGAGTTAGAATTCATAGGCAAATTTGACACCATTAACTTGGGTTTGAATAGAGATATGGACTGGCTTTCTCATTCCAAAAAGTGATTTTCACCTCTCTCAAGCTCCCAACCTTCTTATATGTTATTTCATACTGTTTGAATATAAACATTGTGTTTGCTTTGCTGAAATAGTCTGACCTGAACTTGTCGCTTACACTTCACTGGATTTATTTTTCCCTCCCATTCTGTAAGTTTTCCATTTTCAAGCACCTGACAAAGTGGGATTTCTCCCATAAAAGCTCATGCAATAAATAAATTCATTAATTGTTAAAAGTGCCACAGGCCTCCTTGTTTGTTTTGCTGAACTAAACTGACACGGCTACCCCTCTGAAACTTGAAAACAAACTAGTAATCAAACTCTTAATATTTTAACAGAAAGGTGTGCCAGATGGAGGTGAATAGGAAGGAGATGGAATAATAAATGATGAGAAGGATAAACTGAAAGCCAGTTTAAAAAAGATTCTCCTCAACTTCCCAAATCTTCTTGATCCTGCCTCTTTCCTCATTCTTCTTTCAATGTATCTATTAACTGTAGATGGCTGATAACCACTCTAAAGCAGTCACATTTGTAATCTTCCATTTATTTTTGAAATCTTCTGATTTACTAAAATGTAAGGTCCACTTTGCAGTGTAGCTTTGGTACATATTAGTATATAAGAATGCAAATGATCTGGCATTCTTCTTTCACAAGATGGTAAGGTTACCCTCAGGGCCAACCCAAGAGTTTTTGGCGCCCTAGGCAAACTAGGACTTTGGTGCCCATCTCCCATATTCAATATAGGAAAAGAAAAGAGAAAGTCTAGAATAAACATATTAATATATATTTTTAATAGAGGAAAAGTTTCACTTCCATCTAATTTGGCACCCCTTAAAGCCAGGCAGCATAGGTGACTGCCTCGTTCACATATATGGTCAGGCTGGCACTGATCACCCTATATTACACTGCACCAATACTTACCTTAGCATGACATTTGGGATTCCTTCTGAAAGTTGCTTTGTTGACTTTAATGGAAGGTGAAGATGCTCAACATCATGCAGAATTGGGATTTATACAGATAAAAGTCTGTCGGCCAGCACTGAAAAAACTAATATCTTTCACACAGATACTTACCTTCTGCTAGAACTGGTTTGAAACACCAGGGACTATCTGGAGCATCTGAATTATAGCAGCATTGATTTGCATTGCACTCAATTTCAGTGATGCCTGGAAATCCACAGTTTTCTCTTGCTGTTGGCTGCACATCACATGCACCTGGAGCTATTTAAAACAAAGTAGAAGGTAAACAACCTATCATATTTTTCATTAAATGATTATGCATCAATTATGTAATGGATCCAAAACAGCACTGTTCTGTAAATGACCCTTTTTCATGCACATCAAGCACTTTCATAAACCTAAGCAATTTATTACATTACATACTATAAATAGACCCAGTTCAAAACAGTCCCTCTGCATGAGGCCAAGTAATGAAATGAGTTATTACCGTAGACTTACATTGGAGGAAAAATGTGTTCAAATTCACAGTTTAAACGAGTCTAGCGTCCTGAGGCTTTTTTTGAATATTTGCTCGTACTACTTAAAAGCCACTACACAGCTTTGAATGATTCGCAGTCTTTCTCCAAAAGAAGCCTCCAGCACAGTAATAACATTGCAGTGGTTTTACTTCACTACAAAAATTATACAAGCATTGGCAGTATAAAGTAGTAACTGTAAAATACAATGAGGGCCAAATTTTAGCTATATCAGTAGAATCCCAGGCAAGTCCACCAAAGATGAATTTATCTCAAGTCTGTAGCTGATACAAAGCACCTAATTCTGATCTCACACTGATGTAAATGGAGAGTAACTGCACTGAAATTGATGGAGTTCCATCTGTGTAAAATCCCAGATTTGCAAAAATCACTGTAGAAATGCGAGAGCGGGAATTGGTTTACTGTTTGCTTTGCTTAAATCATCTCTTGCCACAGATGTGAAAACTAATCCTTTTTATTTTCTTTATTTGAAATTGTTTTCTTACTAATTTATTTAGTGGGAGTGATATATTTCCTAAACTTCAAGTTTGGCGTAATCTGTACTTTCTGGAGACTTGAATCTTGACACGATTCTTTCACTTTTTCTAGAATAATTTCATGTACCAGGAATCTTGTCTTTGTGCATGTTTTGTAAAGCACCTTGTGCATGCATGGTGCCAGATAAGTATTTAAGACACGTTCAAAACCTGGTTCTGAGGGGTGAGTTCATATTCTGGGTGGGTTGCTGTAGCAGATCCATCTGGGTTTCATGGGGGCGAATAGGCACAACCTGTTTCTGTAGCCCCTAAAGGTTGATCTTGTCCATGGAAGTAAATTAAACTTGCTATTTACTTTAATGGGAGCATGACTGAGGCCTTAGGAAAAGCTTTTTGAGGTTTGCCTAATAAGGGTTTTGCAGTGCTGTCTTATAAATTTGTGTATTAAAAATTTGCTTGCATTTTAGCAATATTAATGTAACTACAAATCTGAAGTATCTAAATTATGTATGCTGGTTTATATACTTTAGAACAATTGTTCTCAACCTTTTGCCTGTTGTGACACACTTGGCAGCATATTGCAACCCTACAGGACACACTAGGCCACCCACCCCAAACCAAATCCGGCCATCTCCCTGGCTCTCTGACACACTTACCACTGTGTGGTGACACGGTAATGTGTCCCAACACAGTGATTGAGAACCACTGCTTTAGAATGCATTTAATTTGGAGAATGAAAATGCATTAGTAGGCAGCCTAGCACGACATCCTCTATGGGGCCTCACTATTTCTAGCCTTTATTCATGGAAGCTGTTCAGATAATATGGGGATAGGCAGCATTATAAAGTTCTGAACTAGTAAGCTAGCTCCATTATCTGCTTCTCCTGCAATAGAACAGTGTTACAGTGTTTGGGCTGCTGGAAGCTTCAATCCAAAACAAGAACTATTTATAAATTATAAAATTATGAAATAATTCCTGATAGGTTTTGCAAAGCCTTAAGTATGGTTCTAAAGTACCTGAATTTATTTCCTTAAACTAAAAATAACCACAGATAAATAGGATCCTACACTGTAAGCAAAACATGCTTCACCTTATCAAAAATGACTTTTTGCTCCGTTGCAAATTGTGCATTCTCTTTTGTGACCAGATGGCCCAGCATGCCCGTGGTAGATGGGCTCCAAAGATGACATTTTATATATTTGGGGGGCATGGTCATTTTTTTATCATATAAATCTGTTTTGTGAGAAGTGCCATCAAGCACTTCTGCAAGACGACTCTGTCATATACAAAAATGTGAGTTAAGCTCTTGAAAGAATTGTCATATGCTGCTAACACACTAGGTAATGCACCTTGGCATCAGGTTCTATTATGTCTAATTCCTTCAGGGAATTATGCCTAATTCCCATGACTGGGTTAATTTTTTCCCCTAGATACACAATGAATTCAGTGAAACTCTATATAAACAGCCAGCTCAAAACTGGGTCCAGTGTGGACAAATCTCTCCAGATAAACACTTCTGTTAGAAAAACAGATACACATGTAGTTAATACCAAGCTACAAAAGAAACATAATTTATTAGATCTCAAATATATTTGCTCCCTTCTTCTCCCTCATGAGAAGAAAAATATTAGAGGGTTCCCAGTTTTCATTCTTTCCCACCTGGTATCACTACAAAGCTGAAGTGCACTACATTTTACATCTCAACATAACATTACAACAATTAGTATCAGAGTTTGTTAATATTTAGCATTACTGAAATAATACAAAAGCTTTGAGAAACACCTTATTTAACAATACTCAAAATTAGCATTGATAAATTTCAGATGGTTTGAGCTTACTTATAGCACATCCCCTAAGCACAATATTTTAAAGATGCACTTACGCAGCAAGGCATTGCTGAGCCCTACAATCAGGGAAAGGGTCAGTAACCAGAACACCTTATTTTCCATTGCAGTCCTCAGTGTTTCAGTCTTTAGGAAGAATGAGAGTGTATGGATGAAAATACCCTTAGAGGGTTTTGTTTTATATCAGTTATGTTTGCTCAAATAGTTTCAAATAACATTTACCTAAGGAGGCATTTTTGGCAGTTCTCTCCATTTATCTCTTTTTGATTAAAACATTTACACGCCCATACAATGCCCAGTGAAGTGATACGTTTTTGAAAGTGGGAAAATACTGTTGTAGATATAAAGCTTTGTTTAAAGGGTATGTAGCAATCAGGTTTTACATTCAATGCTGTCAACCTAACCACCTCATAAATCAGTTTATATTCTTTCAGGGCTGTATTCTGCCATTTTCAATATCAATTACTTTTAATGTAAAAGAAATGTGATATTTTTAGCAAAGTTGCAATGCTTAACTGATTTAAGAACATAGAGAGCGTTTTCAAAAGCGATTTAGGCTCCTAAGTGACTAAATCCCACCAACTATCAATGGGATTTTAGCTCCTAAGTACCTAAATCAGTTAGATGTTGTGATGCTGAGCATGCAATATCTAAATACCTTTAAAACTCTGGGCATCAATGTCCATATGTCTGGGACAATAGTTCTATATGGCTTCTTGTGTCACCCTCATCACTATTGGAGCATTTTCTAGTAGTGCATAATTCAGGGTTAAGGAGATAAAAATGGTCTCAGGCAAGAAGTTGACTCCTTGTTTAGACTTCACACAGGGGTACAGGTTAAAATAGTGTGATGGGAAACTCTGTAGGCATCACTTTTTAACTTAAACCTGATTTTTTAGGTGGATGGAAATAGGAGAGCACTTTTACATTGTCATGGGTGATAATGTCATGTGGTCAACCAACATTGCATCGTCTAGTGTAATGGGACATGGCACAAGGAAACGGATGTATCTAAAGGTATAACAAGAGACTAAAAGAGGGTCAATGGGCAATGTTCCCTCTAAGGTTTGGCGGCTTGTGTGCAAAATTTTCAAGCCATGTGCAAAACTTTTTCTGAATACAATTTTTGTGTAAACTCACACGACAGAAATTATAGGCATTAATTGAAGTTAAAGTGATTGTAAACAGAATTAATTAATTGGGTTTAATTAATTGAATTTGAATGAATTTTGAATTGAAATTTAATTTTTAGAAAGGTTTTTATTTAAAATTAATTTTTAAAAAGTTTTTTTAGAAAGAAAGAAAGAAAGAAAGAAAGAAAGAAAGAAAGAAAGAAAGAAAGAAAGAAAGAAACCGAGGCCGCTGGTGGGGGGGGAACCTGACTGTGGCCCTGGGAAGCTGCTGGCGGAGCAAAGCAGAGCCCGGCCCTGTGCCGGTAGGCCCCGGCCCTGGCAGTCGAGGCGGCTGGCGGGTGGGAGCCCGGGAGCCCGCCTTGGTTGCGGCCACCCTGCCGCATGGGGCACACAGGCCCACGCTCCTGCCCTGGCCCTGAGCCTGCCTGTTCCGCCCTGGGGGCAGGGAGGGCCAGCCCAGAGGCCGGGCGCAGGCTGGATCTGCTGCTGCAAAGCCGCAGCCCCGGGGGGTCTGCTGGTGGTGGCGGGGGCTGCCAGGCTGTGCGGGGGTCCCTCAGTGCTGCGTGGGGAGTGCAACGGCTGCTGCACGGCCGCACACCCGCACAGCTTAGAGGGAACATAGTCAATGGGTAAAATGCTTAAAAGCACCAAAGTGATGGAGGAGTCTACATCCCATTGAAAATCAATAAAATTTAGGATCCCAAATCACTTGAGCACTCTTGAAAATTTTACCCTGAGGAATCAGTCAAGTCAGCATTGTGGCATATATCCACAAAGAATGGGGAGCAGGGTAAGAGAATATTTCTTGTGATACCAGTTACCATCCCCACACATACATCCCATGATGGAGCACTAGGAGTGGGAGAGAACTGAAAGGGCATTTCTGTTTCTCCTGGATTCTGGCTAGCAGAGGGTCTCTTTCTTCCTATGCTGCCTCTTCTGTTTTCCTTTTCTGTCCCACTGGAGATTATGGGGAACCAGGACATATTTTTTCTGCAGAGAAAGGAAGCAGACTGGGGGCACCCAGCTTGGACCATTTTCCCACCAGGTGCTGTTGCACAATGTGAGCAGCGGAGCCCCCTGCATAGTGATGAGAGTCCCTGATAGGGACCCCACTTAGTGGTGAGGATAAAGTTGCCCCGGTCCTCATACTCCACTCGGTTCTAATTTAGGGGCCTGTTGGGCACTGTAGGGAAGGCATCCCCTACTTGCAGGCTAACAAACATTCTCCCTTGGGGTCTCTCTGCACTCTGTGGTTTGTGGTTGCCCCTTCCAGCTTGGCCCATAGATCTTCATAGGCTGGGGATTCTCAGATTAGTGAAGCATCCTGCGGATGCATCCTGTAGCTGCTAGTGCAGGTCTCTTTCTCTCCATCCACCACCCTGCTTTTCTGAATAGACTCCCTTTTTAAGCCCGTTATTCATTTACAGTATGACTGCACCCATCCTTCCTAGGTGGTCAGCAGGGTGGGATTGCTTTGCCCAAATGCTCCCTTTGGCTGGCTGGTGTTGGGTTACAAATCACTTCAGTGTTAAATGTTGGGGCAATGAAATGTTGTTCTCTTTATTGTATGGGTAAAGGGCAGCAGAACTGTGCTTAGCTTGTTCTTATTTGAGCGGTCATCCTCATCTGAATTGAACTAGATAAATGGGGGCTACGTCTAAGCCCCTGTGAAAAGCAGAGGGGATGAGGACAGATGCCCTTGTGGTGAGGTGTTGGGCTTTGCTTAAGAGCCCTAGGCATGAACCACTCTTCAAAGACAGAGCTAATTAAGACTCCACTAGGCGTCGTTTTGTTTTGTTAAGTGATCAATAGAGCTGCAATCACTTGCCATGGGACAAGATTCCTGGCCAGCCTGCTTCAACCATGTGTTTCCCTCACTAAACTGGGAGGAATCTGCAGAGACTGAACTGCAGAGGTAACTGGACAACAGAGTCTTGTGGCACTTTTAAAGACTAACAGATTTATTAATTGCATGAGCTTTGTAGAGGTGTGGATGGCATGGGAAAGTGACTGTAGCCAGTGGAGTGGCATATCTTATGCAAAGGAATTTGGATGATCATTCCAGCGGCATTGTGATAAGCAGTCATGGATGTGACTCATGCTCATTGGTGAGTTAGAAAAATGAAGGAACTTCTGCATATTTATGCTTGGTAGCCAGGACTGCTCTTGGATGTTGTATTGTGTGTAGGCTGGCTTCACCAGCATAATTCATAAAACTACTGGTCCTCTCAGCCCTTTGAAACTGATAGTCATAGACAGACCATGGCAGGGAATGTATGGTGGATATTACTGGCCCCTCGATTTCATGGTATGGTTGCATACTGATGGCTTTTATAGTGCTTGTGCTATCTTTTTGCCTTCTAATTTCACAAGGCATCTCAAAGGAACTCATTCTTGCCTAACCACTTTATTCACCACGTCTGGCCTGCTAGAAAGTCTTGTTTCAGGTAATGGGACACATTTGGTATCAAGAGAATTTGAAAGCTTTTTGAGAAGTATTGATACAGTACATCATAAATCTGCTGCATACCATCCCCAAGAAAATCGTAGAGTAGAGAGACTGCAAGGGACTCTGTAGAAGCAAGTAGCTTACATTTTGGAGGAACGGGAAGATGCACCCTTCCCAATTAAGAATGGCCATGTTGGATCAGACCAAAGTCCATCTAGCCCAGTATCCTGTCTTCTGATAGTGGCTAAAGCCAAGTGCTTCAGAGGGAATGAACAAAACAAGTAATCATCAAGTGATCCATTCTGTCACCCATTCCACGCTTCTGGCAAAGAAATGTATCCATACAAGACTCCAGACATTCTGTCCTGGACTAACAGTGTATGTTAGGCAAAGGTCTGGAAGCATACTTGTAGCATGAACGTGTGGACTGCAGGTATGGAACATAGTGAGTGTGTTTACCAGAGGTAGAATGTGCTTTTAACCAGTGAGATATATTGCCTACCAGAAGAGGAACCAATACAGAAGAGAATGCTTTTTTGCATATGATGATATTATGTGGACAACTGGGAAAGTTGTACCACAACAACAGCATCCACCCCTAGAGCTGGATCAGTCCATGTAACCGATAACTCTGGGATTACTTGGTGCAACCAGCCAGATACTACTAATGTTTTGTGGAGTAAGGAAGGAAATTGTGATCCCTGGTGAGTGTATTGTCTTTCTGTTTCCTTCTTCCTGTTCTAGTTTTGTTTCCTTGTCCCTGCTTCCTGAACTCAGTGTTCCTGTTTAGTGTTCTGTGTACCTGCATAGTGTTGGGTGTGTGCAGTGACTCAGAGCTTGCCCCTACATCTCTGCTGTCTGGACTGTTAC
>ML685798.1:21522582-21581167 GCA_007922175.1 Pelusios castaneus | reverse complement strand
AAAAAAAAATTCCTCATTTTTGTAAATTAATATTTTCATTGAAATTTTGAATGTCAGCCTTCGAATGTTTTCCCCGCTTTTCAGTTTAGCTTTGCACTGAAGGTTTAACAATCAAATGTTTTGATACATTTTCCACTTCTGCCAATGATTTTCAGAAACTGAATACAAGAAATATGGTGCCCCGTTGCATCATACACTGAGGAGCAGAGCCTTTGGACCTGTAACAGTTTGCACAAGCTGAGGGTCTGCCCCTGATTGTACCTCAGAATACAGGTAACTTTTATTCCTTTGGAACAGAAACTGCCTATTTATTTTAATTAGAGATGGATTTTATTGAAATTAATTTTATAAAGAAATTTAAATTTAGTACATTAATACTTTGAACCTGTCCATCTCCACTTCTTTGAAAACTGGCTTCTCTAATATTGGCACCAACATGCAAGTAACTGCTCTTCCAAGTGTGAAGCAATAACAGCTTCCTCAGAAATAAGTGGAAGCTGAAAAATCAGTCCACTTATTTATATACCAAAGTTTGAAAAATTTAGCCTCGGGAATCTGTGTTGAAACCTGTATTACCACTGAATTGATTCCACTTGCATGATACTTAAAAATTGAGGGAGTAGCAATATAAACCAAATTTTTGACTTATGCTGCCACCTTGTGTGAATTTATGATTTTGTCATCAGTGTTTGTATCTTGTTTGTAAAAAAACCCAACAGAGTCCTGTGGCACTTTTATAGACTAACAGATTTATTTATCGCATGAGCTTTCGTGGGAGAAAACAGCCTGACTGGATCCTATGTCATACACTTCCCTGCATTTATTTCCTCCCATTCTATAAGTTTCCCATCTTCAAAGCATCTGACGAAGTGGGATTTTGACTACTGTTAGCAACAAGCATGATAATCAATATTACACAATCACTAGTGATTCCTGGCCCTTTTATTGGTACACGAAAACCTCCCCATGCAGGATGGAGAACTTCTGCAAATGTAAATGACTCAAATTCTTCATGTTATTTGCACTGTTAGCCCATGTACCTGCAATATATAGTAACTGTTACCCTTGTTCGCTCTCTTAGTTTCACATTCATTTGTTGTATGTCCGCCTTAGCCTCCATGACCATGAACCATATATTTACAAAGCACCTCGTTCCCACCCTGGCCTTTGGGTGCTGCCATCATACTCACATTAACAAATTCATTCCAAATTCAAACACTATCACACACAGCTAGAGTCTGATCATTCTCCACCCCCAATGAGCCTTACTGTACTGTTCTAAGACAACAGAGTCTTGCGGCACTTTTAAAGACTAACAGATTTATTAATCGCATGAGCTAATAAATCTGTTAGTCTTTAAAAGTGCCGCAAGACTCTGTTGTCTTTCTACAATAGACTAACACGGCTACCCCTTTGGAATTGTACTGTTCTAGTGATCCAATCAGCGACCATGGTGCTTGGCATAAGTACACGTGGTGGACTCAGTCCCCAAATTTTACAATGATGCACCTCATTATGATTTGTTTAGTCCTTTATTATAATTATCTTGCTTTGATGGCCTTGTGTCAATATGTCCTAATTTTCTTTTAAGGTTATTTTCAATGTATGAATGCATTAAATTCTGAAGGCATATGTAATGTGTCTTGTAAAAGCATACAATAAGTAGCTTGGTGTTATCTGCTCATTTTACTGATCTATATTGTGACAGAGCCAGGCCTGATGTCTCTAGGAGGGTGGTCCTTTTTGAAAACAGGGAAGTGGGCGGGCGCGAGCCCGCCCACTGCTAAAACTCCTCCCCCAGCCTAAGGGGACGGAGCACTAGACCCGGCTTCAAGTGAATACGGGGGACAACAAATGACTAACGGGAATGGGAGTGAGGGTCAAAGGGTCAAAATCAGGGATTTGGAAGGGGACACCGAGCAGAGAACCCCGGACAGCGCCCACTGCTCCCGGAATCTAGGAGGGTGGTGGAAGACAGGTATATTAGCCTCAGGCTCAGCAAAGCTCTGTTCCCAGGGTAGCTGGGGAGGGGCTGCTTTGAGTCAATTAAGGCACTTGACTCATTTGGAGCACCTGACCCCAATTAAGGGTAGAAGATAAAAAGCCCCTATTGCGGCCAGGCAGTGAGGGAGTTTTGGGCTTATTGTTTGGAGGTGGATATAGGAGCAGTGTTTGGTGTGTGGAGGAGAACAGAGCGAAGAAGAGTGGAGGAGAGCTGACCAGTAGCTGTTACTGACAGCACCTAGGAGGTACAGGCAGTGAAGGCAAGTTTGCCCAGATGGGCCTTAGGGGCCTGTGCGGCAGAGAGCTCAGCCCCAAGCTAGGGGAGAGTGAGGATCCATAGCGCTGGAGGTTTAGAGGTGAGAGAATTGTGCCTCAGCTGGCTGCCACTACATGAAGCACAGGACGCATGTGGTCTGAGTGTGCTCAGTTTGCCATAACTGGTGTCAGGGGAGGTATTCCATTTGCACAGCAGCCAAAGGGGTTTTCTTTCCCCATACTACCATGGAAGATGTAGCAAAGGCCCTGATACAGGCCACAGAGGCTCAGCAAGAGGCCACTCGGGCACAAATGGCCACTCAGCAAGAGTCCCTGTGGCTGCAACAAGAGATTTATCAACTGCTGATAAGTCGGGCAGTCCAGGACAGTGCCCTATGTGAGAAACAGTGGACCAACTGAAGGTCCTGGCCACCCAAGTCCATGGGCTGGATGGAACCAATGTCCCATGGGCTAATAGCTTCCTACTGAAGCTGGAGATGATGTGGAGGCCTATCTCCTCACTTTTGAGAGGGTCGCCACACGTGAGGCATGTCCCCAGGGCCAGTGGGCTAGTATTCTTGCCCCCTTCCTGTGTAGGGAGGCCCAGAAAAGCCTATTATGATCTTCTCACTGAAGCTGCAGCTGATTATCGCCAATTGAAGGCAGAGATCTTGTCTCGTTCTGGTGTAATGATGGCTATATGGGCCCAGAGATACCATGAGTGGAGGTCCCAGGAGGGAAGTGCTTGGAGGTCCCAGTTGTTTGATCTCACCCACCTTGCACACAAATGGTTACAACCTGAGGTCCGCCGTCCCGAGGAGATTCTAGAGACCCTCATCATTGACCGGTACACAAAGGGCTACTGTCAGATCTCTGTGTCTGGGTAAACCAAAAAGACCCCTCTTCTCATGACAAGCTGACCGCACTGGTAGAGAGGCGACTTATGGTCAGGAGTGCTACCCGAGCAACCCAGGAGGACCCACCTCGAGTCAAGTGACCCCCTCCAAACCCAGGAGTTCAAAAGACAGAGAGAACAAAAGAAATGGAGGGCTGGCCAGGGGTTCCCACAGAGTGAAGAGAAGTGGATAAAAAGTACAGGGTCAGACTCCTCAGCCTGAAAGATAAGGGTGTATCTAGGGCCCTTCTCAGATGCTGTGCTTGTGGAGAGTGGGGACATATAGCGGCCCAGTGTCCCAACGTGGAAGAACTCACGCCGTGTAACCTGAGAAACAGAACAGATCCCTGTAGCCTGCTCAACCTGGTGGGCATAGCAGTAATCCCACACAAATATACAAGGCTGGTGAAACTGAATAGGATTGAAACCACACCCCTGGTAGATTCTGGGTGTGCTATTACACTTGTCTCTGGGAGGTTAATAAAGCACAGCCAATTGATCCAAACCAGCTATTACCCAACAATTCCATTAAAGATTGAGATGCAGGAGTGCCTCACAAAAGTAACAGCAGGGGTGGTCTCTAAGCTTCCCTACCCTGTACTCATTGGGAGAGATTTCCTGGGGTTTGAAACCTTACTTCCCCCAGAGGGATCAGGGGAAGAGGAGAACCTTAAGACCCCTGAACTAACCCTTATGGACAGCCATCCTCCATCATTCTCAAAGTTTGCCCAAGAATGGTTCATTCCCCCTAGGAAGGCCGAAAGACCAAGGCAGAAAGAAGGGCAGCGAAGGCTCTGGGAACCCGAGCAACAGCCCACGAGTGCGCCCCAACAACAGAAGAAAAGGAAACTGGCCTTGACACAAACCCCACTGACCCAAGAGATGGGGAAGAGCTAAGCCCTCTTGCAGAGGAAACTTTGGAAGGAACCAGGTAGAGGACCCAAGATAAGATAATGCCCAGAAGAAGGTGGCAGAAATTGTTGGGGTACCTGTGGAGGGAAAAACCGGGGGACCAGGACCATATTTCATGGTGAAAGGAAACCTGCTGTACCATGTTGCAGAGGTACAGGGAGAAGAGGTACCACAACTCCTAGTGCTATAGAAGCACCAAAGAGCCATGCTGAGCCTCACCCACAGTCACCTCTTTAGAGGACACTTAGGGGTAGAGAAAAATGTTGCGAGAATCCTGAGGAGGTTCTTCTGGCCAGGAGTACATGAAGATGTGCATGCTATTGTGCTAGCTGCCCCGAGTGTCAGCTGTATAGCCCCAGGCCACACTTGAGGGCCCCACTAGTGCCCCTATCTATCATCAAAGTACCCTTTGAACGGATTGCAATGGACCTAGTGGGACCTCTGGAAAAGACAACCTGGGGACACCAATATATATTGGTCATTCTTGATTATGCCACTTGGTATCCAGAGGCCATTCCCCAGCGAAATTCTACTTCAAAGGTGATAGCAACTGAACTAGTGAAGATTTTTGCCAGAGTGGGGCTCCCTAAGGAGATACTGATGGATCAAGGGACCCCATTTATGTCGCGAGTAATGAAAGACTTATGCACCTTGCTTCATGTGCGGACCCTGTGGACATCCGTCTACCACCTTCAGACTGAGGGCCTGGTAGAAAGATTTAATAGAACCTTAAGGCCATGATAAAAAAGGTGGTGAGCCAAGATGGAAAGGACTGAGATACTCTGCTGCCCTACCTCATGTTTGGCATCTGGGAGGTTCCCCAGGCCTCCATGGTGTTCTCCCCTTTCGAATTATTATATAGGTGACATTGCAGAAGTATTTTGGATATCGCCAGGGAGATCTGGCAGGAAGATCTCACCCCAGGAAGAAACGTGGTTGAGCATGTGCTACCAATGAGAGAGTGACTAGCCCAGGTCACCCCCATTGTGTGGGAGCACTTGGAGAAAGCCAATGAGTCTCAACAGACCCACTATAACCTCCAAGCAACCATCTGAGAATTCCAGCCAGGAGACCAAGTGATGATATTGGTGCCCACCACAGAGAGTAAGCTGTTGGTCCAGTGGCAGGGGCCCTATGAAGTGATTGAGCCAGTGAGGGAGACCAACTATAAGATACATAAACCAGTGCGCTGCAAACAGGAGCAAATATTCCATGTGGAAGGACTGAGAGGCATGTGTGGCCCTTTCCCACGAGAAGGAAAAAACAGAGGGAGTAAGGGTATTTCCCGACCTACTGCCAGAGCAAAAGTCCGCGCAAGGCGATGATTGACCAGTACCGAGACATATTCTCATCCAAACCAAGCCGAACAACAGAGGTATACCACCACATAATCATGGATGCTGGAACCAGAGTAACGATGCAACCCTATTGAATCCCAGAAGCTAAGAGGAAGGAAATTAAGGCTGAAGTGGAAAAGATGTTGGAGTTGGGGGTCACTGAGGAGTCCCACAGGCAGTGGTCCAGCCCAATTGTATTGGTACCAAAGCCTGATGGCACTATGAGATTTTGTAATGACTTCTGCCATTTGAACGAAGTTTCGCAGTTTGATTCTTATCCCATACCCCGTATAGATGAACTTGTAGACTGGTTGGGCAAAGCCTGTTATCTAACAACTCTCAACTTGACTAAGGGATAGTAGCAGATCCCCCTAGCCCCGGAAGCAAAGGAGAAAACTGCATTTGCTACTCCAGATGGACTATTCTAGTATATTGTTTTACCCTTTGGTCTACATGGAGCCCTGTCTACCTTCCAGCACCTAATGGATAAACTGTTATTCCCCCATGCCAGTTATGTTGCTGTGGACTTTGATAACATGGTCATCCATACTCCTGATTGGGCATCTCACCTAGAGAAGGTAGAAGTGGTGCTGAACACCCTGAGGCAAGCAGGCCTCACGGCGAATCCTAGAAAGTATGCCATAGGTTTAGCCGAGGCTAGATACCTTGGATATATTGTAAGGAGAGGGCTTGTGAAGCCCCAGATGAACAAATTGGAAGCTATCCAAAATTGGCCTCGGCCTTATTGGAAGAAACAGGTCCACACATTCCTTGGAGTAGTAGGGTATTACTGGCACTTCATTCCCCACTTTGCCACCAGAGCAAGTCCCCTGATGGACCTGATAAAGGCTTGGGGTCCAGAAATGGTGAGATGGACTGATGAGGCGGAGAACGCCTTCAAGGACCTATGGACAGCCCTCTGCAGTAACCCTGTATTGGTAGCCCCAGACTTCACAAAAGAATTCATTTTACAAACAGATGCATCTGAGGTAGGATTGGAGGCTGTCCTATCACAGATGGTGGGAGATGAGGAACACCCAATAATGTACCTCAGCTGGAAGCTCCTCCCATGAGAATAGAGATATATAGTGGTGGAAAGAGAATGCTGGACTATTAAATGAGCCATGGAGACCCTTTGTTACTACTTGCTAGGGTGACACTTTACCCTGGTAACTGATCATGCCCCTTTGCAGTGGATGCAACGGAACAAGAAGAAGAGCTCATGGGTAACCAGATGGTTTTTGTCCCTCCAACCCTTCCGGTTCACCATACCCCACCAGGCTGGAAGTCACCATTGCAGTGCAGATGGACTGTCCTGAATGCACTGCATGATGTCCCAAGTTGCCCAACCCCTTGGGATTGGGCAGGGCAGGGTAATATGTGACAGAGCCAGGCCTGATGTCTCTAGGGCTATGTACACACTACCATTTTTAACGCGCAATAATCCTCTTCCGCATTAATTCTCCCGTGGCTGTTGTTGCGCGAGATCGCGTACACACTATGCTTGCTCTAACGGAACAAAGCCCCCCCCTTCTGAGCGCAGTCCTCCAGGAAAGTGAAGGGGATTGTGGGTACGTATCCCAGAGTCCCCAGTATCATCTCCCGTGGTGCATTCCGCTACTGACGCTACCCAGCGGTTGCTAATAGCAACGAGCGCGAATTTCAAATTGAAGCAACCTTCTTCTCGGCACTGCCTTTTCAGAATCGCCATGGATTCAGCTGTGATCTTGAATGCTGCCTTCAGCATTGTGAACACAGCCCAGATTCTGTTGCGGTTTGCCTTTGGCTATGATTCGGAGCATGACACGGATGACTCGGTCTCGGATGATGACAGCATTGAAAACCAAACGGACATTCTGATCAGTTTCGCGGACCAGCAACACAGCCTGAACCGCCGTGTTTGGTCCCGGCAGACGAGCACAGACTGGTGGGAACGAATCGTCCTTCAGCTGTGGGATGATGATCAGTGGCAACAGAACTTTAGAATGCGGAAAGCCACATTTATGGAGCTATGCCAGGAGCTTGCCCCTGCCCTTCGATGCAAGGACACGAGGATGAGACCCGCCATGACCGTGGAGAAGCGTGTGGCTATCGCACTTTGGAAACTGGCGACTCCAGACTGCTACCGCTCGGTCGCAAACCAGTTTGGGGTTGGACGCTCGACCGTTGGAGTGGCACTGTCACAAGTATGCAGAGCCATCAACCGTATTCTGCTCAGGAGGATGGTGACCCCGGGAAACGTGAGGGAGATCATCGCAGGATTTAATGACTTGGGCTTCCCGAACTGTGGGGGTGCAATAGATGGGACTCACATCCCTATTCTCGCTCCCGACCACCTTGCCTCTGAATACATCAACAGGAAAGGATACTTTTCGATGGTTCTACAGGCACTGGTGGACCACCGTGGTCGCTTTATGGACATTAATGCTGGCTGGTCTGGAAAGGTGCACGATGCACGCATCTTTAGAAACTCTGGACTATTCAGAAGGCTACATGCTGGCACCTTTTTTCCAGACGAGAAAATAATTGTGGGCGGTGTAGAGATGCCAGTGGTGATACTTGGGGACCCCGCCTACCCACTGATGCCATGGCTCATGAAGCCGTACACCGGGAAGTTGGATCCTGACAAGGAGCGTTTCAATTACCGGTTAAGTAGATGCAGAATGGTTGTGGAGTGTGCCTTTGGCCGTTTAAAAGCGCGCTGGAGAGCGCTGTATGGCAGGCTAGATCTCCACGAGGACAGGATCCCATTAGTTATTTCGGCTTGCTGTGTTCTTCACAATATATGTGAAAGCCGGGGGGAGAGATTCAGGAACTCTTGGACCACTGAGGCACAACGTCTGGAAAATGCCTACCAGCAACCAGACACGAGGGGTATCCGGGGGGCGCAGCTAAGGGCAGTTCGCATAAGGGATGCGTTAAAAACCCATTTTAGTACTGTTGTTTAAAATTTTACCTTTTAATATAGTTACTAACCATTTCCTATATGTTTCAACTGTTAAAAATTAAGCTGTAAAAATTTTGTGTTTTTCCCCTGTAAACATTCATTGAATCAAAAACAGTTAATGTTAAATTAATGAAACAAATAAAGAAAGTCTGATTAAGTTTAACAAGTATTCAACTTTATTTAATTAACATTGATCAAAACTCGGGTTTGAGGGGAGTAGGGACTAAAGGTGGGTGTAGGTGCGGGACTCAACTACATATGTTGGGGGAGGGGTTCTGTTAGGGTTACACCATGGATGTCCATGGTGGTCTAAAAACTGTCTGGGGGGGGAATGTGGCGTGGATGAAGTGAAAGGCATATGAGGCTGATGATGGGGGGTGCGAGCCTGTAGCAGACCGACCATGGTCTTGAGGAGGTTGGTCTGCTCCTGCATGATGCCTATCAGGGCATCCTTCTGCTGCTCTCTCCTCGCACTGCTCTGTCTCCTGTCCTGCCTGCACTGCCTCCTCCATTGCCTTGTCTCCCTCGCAGAAGCCTCATGGAACTGCATGAGCTCCTGGAAGACGTCTTCCTTGCTCCTGCGAGGCCTCCGCCTTATCCTCCTCAGACGCTCAGCTGCAGCTGTAGACTGTCCACCGAAGGTCATTCCTGTTCAGATATGAAAAATGTAGAATGCCGCTATTGTTCTCGCCACGGTCAGGAGCAAAGGATGTTGTTCTCCCCACACATTCCTTCAATACACAAGAGGGGACCTATGGGGGGGCGGTAACAGATTTCCCAAAGCTGGTACGGGTTGCAGAGCTAGTACAACGGAGAGTTGACTATTGCCACACCAAGTTCTGATCCCGTGCCCGAGATGGCTGAAATAGAGGCAGATCTCACACTGCTTAGAGTGCCTCTGCAAGCGAGAATGCATCTCCTTCATGTTGCCGACTTCAAGCCGGGACCTTACGCTGCAGGACTGTGCGCAGCAATGTTGCCCGCAGGAGTGCTTGCGAGTCTGAAAGGAAGAGTGTCCCTGAATGGTGGAGTGCAAAGGAATGCTCTACCATGTAATCTCAAGAGAAGACTCTGGAAATATTTGGATGACGCGTTCAGTGAGTTGAAAGGGAACGACTACTTGGAAATCGAGGCATACATCGATGACCTTTTTAAGTAATGCTAGTAACACCTTTACAGTTCTGTAAGGAACAGAACTGAAGACACCGAAAACAAAAACCCCTTGCATAAAAACCATGTCTACGCTGAGCTGTAGCACCTAGAATAGAGGACATTGCGAACGGGACTTACCAGAGCTGCCATCTGATGATTCCTGGGTAGGCGTGGAGAAGGAATCAGTGGAGCTTGTTTCTGGCTGGGTGGAAAATAACTCCTGGCTCCCCGGGTCGGTGGCTCCGTTCTCTCCGTCCTCGTAGTCTTCATCTTCTGATTCCTCGTCCACAATTGCCTCGTCGCCTTCTGCTGCCTTCTCTGTTTGGGGTGCAGTCTCCGAGGTGTCTACCGTGCAGTTCGGGGTGGTTGTGGGATCGCCGCCCAGGATCGCCTCCAGCTCCTTATAGTACTTGCACGTTGCTGGCGCGGAGCCAGAGCGCCGGTTAGCCTCTCTGGCTCTGTGAAATGTTATCCGCAGCTCCTTCACCTTTGCCCGGCACTGCAGGGTGTCTCGCTCGTACCCCTTTTCGGTCATGGCTTTGGATATTTGACCGAAAATGTCAAAATTCCTCCGGCTGCCACGTAACTGTGACTGCACGGCGGACTCTCCCCAGATGCCGATCAAGTCCATCACCTCTGCTGCTGTCCAGGCTGGAGCTCGTTTGCTGCGGCGCGACGACATTGCGAGCGAAGCACACAGAGGCAGCAGCACCGAACAGCGAGGCAGAAGGGAGAGTGGTGAATTCAAAAATTCGCGGGACAGAAGAGGAGGTCGGGAAAAATGACGTCACGACGATAGAGTACAGGCGGAAGTGCAGAAGGGATGGAATTTGAATTGTGGGCCATTTCCGTTATATTCACATTGCGCGATAAGCGTACACACACTGGCCATCGCGCAACAACTATTCCGCGTTAGCAGCAACCACGCTCGTTTAGGTGGTTTACATTTTGCGCAAAAAGAAGGGACTTAACGCGGAATAACTGTAAGTTGTGTGTGTACGCTCTGTTTGTTATTGCGCGATAAAGGGCTTTATCGCGCAATAACTTTGTAGTGTGTACAAGGCCTAGGAGTGTGGTGGAAGACAGGTATATTAGCCCCAGGATCAGCAAGGCCCTGTTCCTAGGGTAGTTGGGGAGGGGCTGATTTGAGCCAATTAAGGCACTTGACTCAGTTGGAGCACCTGACTCCAATTAAGGGTGGAAGCCTCTGTTGCAGCCAGGCAGTGAGCGAGTTTGGGCGTATTGTTTGGAGGTGGAGGTAGGAGCAGTGTTTGGTGTATGGAGGAGAACAGAGCGAAGAAGCGTGGAGGAGAGCTGACCAGTAGCTGTTACTGACAGCACCTAGGAGGTACAGGCAGTGAGGGCAAGTTTGCCCAGATGGGCCTTAGAGGCCTGTGGGGCAGAGAGCTCAGCCCCAAGTTAGGAGGGAGTGAGGATCCATAGCACTGGGGGTTTGGAGGTGGGAGAACTGTGCCTCAGCTGGCTGCCACTGCATGAAGTACAGCACCCACAGGGACTGAGTATGCTTGGTTTGCCACAATATGTAATAACTTTGTATGTCCAAGCTTATGATACATTTCCAAAACACTCCTTAAGATGAAGACTTGGGTTCAGATCTAACTCCCTTTTAAATCAGTTGATGCTTTTCTATTGACTTCAATGAATTGGATCTGGCTGTAGGGCAGATCACCATTTTTCTGAGCAATCTGTGAGGCTGTATTTTACCTCCCCTATATGAGGTTTGGAAGCATAATGACTAAAGTCACTTGCCAGCTGGTTTCCAAATTGGCAAAGGTATATTGTCATTCCATCAATGAAACTACAATTAAACAGTCATGAAAACTCATTGCAAAAAGGCAATGCAACTATAAAAAATCCCAGCAACAATTGCCTATCTGTAGCCTCCCCAACCCAAAGCAAAGTGTATTACATGGAAATGGAGATTAAAAGTGGATATTGGGTGTGCCTTTTTAGGTCAAAGTCAAGGTACACTTGAAGTGGGCCTGGCTTATGGGTTACTGTGTACCACCCTAAAGTTAAACAGATGATTTTGGCTTGCCTCTTTCTGTATTGTGTGTAATCTTTTAGATTTCAGTTGCACGTAATTGAGGTACTGCTTCCCGTGCTATGTACCTGCTCTATGTTGAAAAGAAGAAATCCAGTATACATATGGTGAAATGCTTCCAAAGAAGCAGAAGGTAGGCTTCTCATAGAAGTATTTGAGACAGCATGTCCCTTGATTTATTAGACAACACCCAAATGCTGCTCTGAGGCACTGACCATCAACACAACAGCTAAATCATATAGGGGCTTAGGAGTTGAAACTACTCTCTGGTTGCACTCATTTTTTCTTCAGGTCATTTTCAGTTCCCTAGAGTCTGTAAAAGGGTTGGTTGAGGTCTCTTTTTCTCCACTAGGCAGTTCTGACACCTGTGCCAAGTGACAAGAGACAAAATTTTCAGGATCACTGCTGCAAAAGCCTGTTTTTGAAGGGTTTATCAAATAGAATGGGCATTGTAAAACCATGTACATATCTCAAAACCCCCTTGCTTTGCAGAGCACCAAATTTGTACTTTCTTTCAAATTAAGGAAAAGCAAAGGAAAAAACAAAGGGGGGTGGGAGGGGGAACAGCTGTCATTCATTAACCTAAAAAACGATTCAAACATGTGTATCTCATTTTCTTTTGAACATCTTGAAAATGTGAATTCTTGATTGGCCAAGGGAAAGTACAATTTTCAATTTTATAATTACCAGATCATCAAACACATTTTAGCCTTGCCTCCTTCGATTTAATGACATTTGTGGTCTTCTTCTACCATCCACTGACAAAGGTGAAGGATTTTTTTAAATATGCTGCACGTGTAACTCTAAAATCACTAATCAATTTAGTTTGCTGACACTGTAGACTTTTTATTTTTAAGAAGGTGTTGCTGTGTGTCCTTGTCCATAGCATGCCCGGTCAAAGTATATCATGTCTCTAAGGCTCTTAACCTGGGGTGCACACACCTCCTGGGGGTGCGAGACATGTCAGATATTTTTAAAAGGTAATCATCAAAAACACAAATTAAGCACAACAAATTAAGTACAACTACTTTGCTGCAAAATTAAAATAAATATATAATTCTAAAAATAGTATGTAATTTTTCATGTGTTCTTAATTTTACTGTGAAATTAAAATAAATATGTAATTCTATCTCTTCCATTCTATATAGTTATGATATATATTGTGTTTAAAGAACTGACCTACTTCAATGATTTTTGATAAGGGATGCGAGAACATATTTGAGAACCAAAGGGGTACAAGCTGCAGTAAAGGCTAAGAACCACTGCTCTAAGGGATACTTTGACTGTAATGTAATCTGTGTCAATCCTAATGCTTCCACTTGTGGACCGAGTTAGCAATTTTAAACTGTTTAATCAATATGTTTAATAATGTAACAAATATACATATCTTTAGTACAAAGAATTTCAAACACAGAGGCACTTACCGGGGAATTGCAGAGAAAACCTAATTACATTGAAGCCCTCTTCATCCCTTCTGGGGAGGAGGTATTACATATTTTTTTTAAATAGCATTTAGATGAAAAGAACAGAAATCATGGCCAGAAGCAAGAACTGATGACATGCAAGTATGGTATTTAAATGTTTTACATATGTACAATGCGATTCTAAAATCATCCTACAAATAACACTTTAACTACAACTGCAAAACTGCCCATCTGTAGAGACTAGAAATTCAATTACCTAGTGGAGATTTTTCAGACATTAGAATTATTAGACTATATCTTGAAGTCTTTTTTCCTCTGGCTATTCCCCACCCTTTAAAGTTAACCCCCTTCCTACTTAAGCCATCCTTATTTTTCCTTTCATTTTTACACCTTGCTTTCTATTTCAAGGATTGCCATCTGAACTTCACATTCATAAAACTTTTTTTATTTAAAGGAAAACTGCAGTGATTATTTATTATGTAATCTTACTTAGGAAATAAGAACCGTTTAAAGGGAATCTCAAAGCAGTTTCTAGACATATATCACTGTCTCAGTTCTGCAAATGGTATTGGTTTGTCTCTTGCTGTTTTCCATTTTAATAATACATGAGATCGATTAGGTCTATTAGAATAACCAAATGATAAATTAATAAGTAATTAAACCATAAAGCAAATTTGAAACTCTGATTCACAAAAATGAGATTTAAATTCTTTCGGTCCTAATTTGCTACTAAGTCTATCAAATTGGCAGCTTCCTGTTGTTTTTATGTCAGACACTTAATATATTTTAATGAAATAATTTAATGTTCTTTGCAATTCAATTCAGTCTTTAGAAACACTATTTCTGCTGCACTGTACTTTTCCTTTATGTGCATTTAGGCCTGGTGAAAGGTACTAGAAACCAAAGACCTCTGTGTATCCACAGCACAATATGGGCGGTGACATTTGAACGTCCTCACCTTGTTTTACTATTGTCTCTCAACTTTGACCTGATCTGTTCAGGTCACTGGATAGTTAAGATTCCATCCTTGTGGCTCTCTGCTGAGATGGCCAAGAAGGGTTTTTGTGATGTGGATATCTATCCACTGGCAACTTGACGGTGTCCAGATCTCATTACAAACATATCCTCCCGCAGTCAGCTATCAGCTTGGACCAGATTTGAATCAGTGACTAAAAGTTCTGTATACCATATCCAGCTCCACAACTGCTTTCTAAAATAAGAAATAACCTAGCTGGCTATAATTTTACAAAAAACGGATATACAATACATGGTATTTTGTAACTTTACCACAAGAGGCAGCTGCATTAATAGCTCATAAGTCAGGAAACCACAAAAGCACTTTAGGTGCCTTTCACCCGCATAAGCTGGTTGTCTTAGTAAGACCATAAGCAATACAGAATCTAGTGCTCTCTCTGCAGAAAACCCTGTGGGGCTTTTTTCTGTAATTTTTATATGTTGTGATTTTGAAACATTGGATATATTTATAGATGGTCATAGATGATCTAGCTTTACTTGGTCCTGCCTCAGTCCAGGAGACTAGACTAGATCTCTCACGGTCCTTTCCGGCCCTACATTTCTGTGTAGTGGAGCAGGTGTCTTGAAAGTGCACAGATCTAGGAGGCAAATAAAATGTGTTGTACCCTGTTTCTTGGAAAAGACGTATTAAAATAGTCCCTGATCTGAATTTCCTCCTTGTAAGCTTCAGATAGCATCACCCAAGTCAATTTTTAATTCCTGTTGCACTTAGTATTATCAATCTTCTTGCTACTTTTTTTTTTTACATGAGTTGTGTAGGTGTCCAGATTACACAGCCACATTATCCAGAATCCTACTTGCCTTTTAGGAGCTTAATGAAACCAGAAGAGATTAGTTATTCTTTTTCATTTAATACAGTAAGTTACAAGTACCAAAGAAAAGATGAAAGGAATTGCTGTTAATATAAAATATTATATAAGACTTCAATGGAGGGGGTACATGATTCTGTGGAGCAAGAATTTGAAATCAGTTTTCAAAAGTCCAGTGACTCAATGCTATCTTCAGGTTCGCAGTTCTTCTCTCTAAAAATAAAAACCAATTTTGCATCTTTTAAAATATTCCTTTTTATTCCCTTGTGAAACTATTCTAAAGTCCCATGATTTCTTTAATCCACATGGGACAGTAAATGACTGCTGAAATTACCTCTAAATCTAGATGGTAGTAAGAACTCTTCAGAAAAATATGCCCTAAATTGAACAATAGTACAGACTAACACTCATTCTATTTACTGAGAATCTGAACAAACACCATTCTGCTCACCAAATCTCATGAATACTTTTGAATATTTTAATTTAGGGGTTCTCAACCTTGGTATAGACTAAAGATGGGGAACAGAAAATCTGGGCCTATGGGTGGGTACTGTAGGAGGACACTAAAGACCACATTATGAGGACTGATGGAAACACTGTCTATAGGTACCGGTTGTTGGTACTAGGTGCTAGGCACAGTTTTTGGTTGGTAATATGGGGACACTTCTTACTAATTCAAGTTTAATTGGCAATGAGTAAGATTGTTCAGAGTGTAACTCATTCAGAGTGTAACAATATATCAATATATCATTCTGTCACCAGCTGATGTGGTTTCATTTCCTTCCCATTGGGATATGTCATTCCTAATAGGGGTGAGGGTGAAGGTGGGGATCCAGGATGGAAAACCTAGTTGTAACGTTTGGAAAACACCTCATTATAACTGTCAACTGACTCTCCCCAGGTAGTATAGGAATATAAAAAGTGATTTCATTATGACTTACAGCAGACTTACAGGGAAACATTTGTGTGCTTCTGTAAGTCTGAATCAGAGCCTGGCTGTGTTTAAATGAAGTTTCACGTTAGACAATGGAAAGTACATGTAAATGCCACATCCCTAGACAATGTATCGCTTCCAGTTTTGCCATGGTAATCCCTTTAAGGGTATCATCTTTGTGTCAACTTGGCTAATTTATGTGCAATTGTGGTTGATTTTATGAAACTGATGTATCACTGAATGGCTTGGTGTATGTGGAATTCACCATCTGCCATCATGGTTGTAGCACATCTTTCTCAGACCAGGAACAATGGTGGACTGTTAAATCTTAAGGTGCTCCCATGGGTTGGATGAAGATATGAAAAACAGTAGGGGGTCATTGAGAGGACAGGAGAAAACAAGCTATCCCAGTGGTTCCCCTTTTTGGCTCAAGGGCCACAGGTATCATTTTTATAGCCCTGAAGGGCCACCAGCCTCCATCAACAGACACTCCTCCCCCCCCCCCCCCCCGAAAAGCAGTTTGCCTTCTTGCTCGCGAGTCTCCCACCTCCCTGAATGCAGCAGGGAAACAGCATGCATCCTGCAGCTCTGTGCATTCTGTCTCCCAAGGTAGTGGCTCCCTTCTGCAGCCAGGGGGACAGACAATCAGCCCTCCCCTCCCTCTGACTCCAGCAAGGACCCTAGCACCTATGGGCCAAGGCAGAGTGCTTTGCATGCTCCCTGCTACAGATGGGGGGATGGGAGCACTAATCTCCTTTCCCTTTGGCTGCAGCAAGGAGCCTGCATCAGTCTTTTAGCCCTGTGGAAACATACTCTGCCTGCGTCTTTAGGCAGTGAATCTATGCTACAGCCAGCAACTCCATGCTGCAGCCAGAGGAAGGGGAACCGAGGGCCACTTTGAAAGCCACGAGGACCATTTTTGACCCCTGAAACACAGGTTGGGAACCACTGAACTATCCACTCTCAGGTGTATGGTATCCAGTATAACCCACAGTAAATGAAAGCTGCAATTGTGGGGTAATTCCTGTACTATAGCATGGCCTATGCAGATGGACTCTTCAGGGAATTCAGCTGCTAAAATCTGAGCTCTTTAGTCAGCATGTGCAACTATGATTTCTAAAGCTTGTAATTTGGCCAAATTTTGGGCAGAATTTCACTGGGATAGTAAAAGACATATTCCTGACACAGAGGCCACTCCCCTGCCATATTTCAAGTCCCTTCTCTAAAGCATGGAATTGATCAAACTGGTCAAAGAAAAGGTCACCAGAACATTTTAAATTGGGGAAAAAACAATGATTCCTTCCCCCCCCATTCTTGTTCTTGGAAATGGCTGAACTGTTTTGCCTAAAATATTCTGAAAAATGCAGCTTGAGGCAGCCACCAGCATTGAAAATTTCAACTCAAACAATTAGGAACCGGCAAAGTTATAAATGACTGGAAAATCGGGTTTTATAATGGGAAGTGTTAGGCAACTTTGATAGTGGGCAGTGCTACCACTAATAATATATCAATCTATTACCAAACTGTTCATCCATGTTGTAAGAAATTTTAAAATTGAAATACATATTTTATTGCCAAAACTTATTTTTCTCTTTTAGAAACATAGCATCTTAACTTTATCATCTACCTTTGGCAGTACCCAGGTAGTTATCCTAAGTGATCATCTGTTCCATTCTTTTTGGGTATGTCTACACTGGAGGCTCTGTTAAGTCGACCTAACGAGGTCAACTTTACCTTGTTAAGTCGACTTAGAGAGTCCACATTGAAAACTCCTGTTGACTGCCTGCGTCCACACTGGCAGTGCTAGGTCGACGGAGGAGTGGTGCGTTGTGGGTAGCTGTCCCACATTGCACCGGACCTGGAGGCCAATTAGGTTGACTTAAGGGCTTTCCCTGTCCACACTGGCTGAAGTCGACTTAATAAAATCGACTTAAGCGTTAAGTCGACCGTAAGAGATGGTGTTATTAAGTCAACTTAAGGAAGCACTTAAGTTGACTTAATAAGCACCCAGTGTGGACACAGGAGTGTGTAGGATGACTTAACATTCCTTAAGACGACCTAAGGCTCCAGTATAGACATACCCTTTGTGTCTCCCCGAGACCACTAAAATGTTGACTTTCCCAGTAAAGTAACTGCATTGTCTGTATAGGCATTGTTGGAGTCCTCTCATTCTGAACATGGACCTACTTGAAGTCAGGGCAAAATATGATTAACAGACAAAAGATGGGAGGGGAACAACAAACCTCCATTTGTTCATGTATCCAGTCCAGAAATGAGGTGGTATGACTGTAGACTCCTGGCTTATTTACTTCTGCACAGCCCATTCCAAAACTGGTAATTCCTACCAGCTTCCAAGTGTTCATATCCTCACATGCTAAGGGTCCCCCACTATCTCCCTGAAGGATCAATTAAATAAATTATAAAAAATGGTCAGCATGTCCAAATCAGAAACAATCAAAGGGGCTATTTATTTTGGAGAATAGCAAACGCTACTGATTAAGAGTTTCTTAATTTCCCTCTCTTCTGAATCTTATGAAAAACGTACACTACAGGTACATTCATTTTCACAGGCAAGTGGCATTCCTAGAGGGTGGACAAGTACACATGAAATTACTTCACTCTTTAGTGTGAAAAAGTGTCATCTGTCAATTCTCAATCATATATACCAAGAAGAAACAGTTTAGTTTTGGGTTGGTTCAACCCGAATCTGAACATTTAGAGATGTTGAACAGAACCTACTGTTAAGCAATTTTTATTTAGAGTCAGTTCAACATTAAACTGCATTTTCCTGTTTGGTGTGATGACTCATGGGAGCTGTCGTTCTGGTCCCCATTCTCTCCTAAGGGTTGAGATCCCTGGCTAGACTACATCTCCTATGATACAACAGTGTTCTCACTGAGCGGCATGGTGCATCATGAGAGTCACATGACTACAAGAGCCATATGAGAGATTAAGACAATCCAGGGAGCCTGTCCTATAGGGAAGAATGGAGGCATCAGACAACATGAACTAAAAGTCCCATAATGAGGAAATGTAGTTTAATGTTGAACTGACTTGAAACAATATATTTTGGGTCAATTCAACAAACCGAACTGAAACATTTCTATTGGGAATGCTGAAATGATTTGTTTTGATGTCAAATGTTGAAAGTGTGAAACAAAAATTTTTCAGAACTTCTTTGTTCTATGAATAATTTTGATACTTAATCTTATTGTTCCAATTCAAGAGGGAAAAAATTTTGAAATACCAGAATTTCCCATGGGATGGCAGTTCTAATTTTTGCTCAGCTCTACTGATGGACATTCAGACTACATATGATAGGATAGCAATGTTCACTGCTCCTACAATTATTGGGCAATATCTGCCTATGATTTTCTCACTGTTTAATGGTTTGAGAAGTAAAAGCCCTGAATTTAAATCCCCAAATTGGGGCCTCTATCATGTTGGAACAAACATTACGTGAGGATTCTTTTGGGATGGATAGATAGATAAAGAGTCTATTTAGAGATGCACAGGCATTGGATATCTACTTCTCCTAACTGCTCATGGGAAATCCACAAATATTTTACATGTGGATATGCTGGGGCACAAGAGGGCCATCATGAATGAGTCGCTGCTGGAAATGACATCTATGAGATTGCGTCACTACTCCTGACAACCAGGCTCCCTGACCCAGTGACTCTGAGGTACTGCTTTTCAGGGTAGGATTTCCTTTGTATACTATGGAAATGCCTAGACTGGACCCATTCTGCCATGCACCCTATGAACACAGAATAATAGAGGTGAATAGTTCAATTCCTGATCTACAGTGGTACAAGTAGATCCGTTGTAAGACAAGTATGACAATCCTTAAAGGCACCTTAACTGTCCCATATCTATTAAACACATCTCTTTTTTTCATTAAATCAACACTATCAGCAGTTCTAGAGCTATCTCTTTACGTCAGGAGATGCCGCTTCCAAACATAAAGATTCAATGCCAAAAACAGGGCTAGTAAACTTGTGTATTTTATCCCTCTCTCTTGCCTTTCATTTGTGAACTTCTTAGGGTGGGGAAGCATTACCAATATTACTCTACATTTAGAAAACACACAGTACATTGTGGGTGCTCATCATTATCATGATGGCAAATCCCAAAGGGACATAGATTCCTTCCGGATCGAAGAACACCCACATCAATCCCTCGCTAGGTCCTTAAGAAGATCTGCCTGAATATTCAGTTTATGGCCATCATTGGTCCTCTTACTGCATCAACAAAGCTTTTGGTAACCCTATGATCACTGGCCATGTAGTTGCACTTTTTGATAAACACACTTTGTAATTCATTGGTCTTGTAGGTGCTCCCATAATACAGCAAATAATGACTTTTGATCACTAACATGGGCTGGATCTGAACCAGTGGTTTATAGGTGTTCTAAAAGACTTCATAGTTCATTACCAATCTTCTGATTTATCCAGTTTTAGCTTTCCCAAATTTAGTTCTCTTCCAGATTGCTCTGATTGCTTTATGTTAACCATGGTGTTTCTGCACCATGCAGCTCCTATGAGCTGATTTAGGTGAGAACTCTTCATCTTGCCTGTGGTTGCGAGCAGAGCAGAGAGTGGGTGGCACCACACTTAAGCACATAAAAGACGTCTGAAAATATCTTAAGTACATTTTGCTATAGAGAACTGTAAATTTACCTTCTGCAGTAGCTGATAAAGTGTACAGATTAAATAAAAGAAGGAAGGGAGCCATACTTTACGAATGCAAACAATTACAGTAACTGGTATACCTACACCATAAACTTGTGTAAATATTTGCTGAGAAAAAGACAGGGAGTTGTCTCTTGATAAGGTACTACTCTTATTTTTAACAACCCAAACTAACCAATACAATAGTAGTTAAGAAGCTTCTATACCTGGCAAGTGTCCACACCTCCCTTTAGAAAACCCGCACAAAGCATTGAAGAAGTTATGATTCCCCCATAGACGTCCCTGTGATTGCAAACCTTATTAGAAATCAAAGGAACACCAGCAAAATTCATGGTTTCTGAAGTGTCACCTGTTTAAAAACATAGATAATTCTCTTTATTTAAAGTCCTACCGTTTTTACGGTGCTATTATTTCCTTAAAACCAACGTCCTATAGTAAAGAACAAAGATTTAAGGATATGAAGAATTAGCAAGATAAGGATAAAAGAATATGGCTTAACATGATAATATGCAAACAGGAAATCTAGGCATCCTGTCACTTGCCTACATTACCCAATGATGAACTACACCATATAGTCGTGAAAGTTGTGTATTATGTGGTTCTGCCAGCGTGACAACTGCTGATGACATAAACAACTTTAGAGCTAGTCAAACTATTCATTACAAACAATACTTGTTAATTCAGCCTCCTGTTGCATTAGCAAATTATTTGCAAAGTAACCCTGATTTTCTCTGAGTGTATTCAGAATTTGTAACTATTGACCAAATTGTTTGGATAAACAATTGGATAAACGTTAGAGGCTGTTTGCAATCTTTTTGCTTTGACTGTTTGTCTGTTGCCTGTTCATGTTGTGTGGTTGATTGTCATTCTCTCTTTCTTTGATTTTTCTAAGGCATCTATCATCATGGGTTTAGCTAGGTCCCATAGTGTTTCTGCTCTCTGACTGAATGACTGAAACATTTTAAACAGGAGACTAGTGAACTCGGAATAATGCCCTTTCATTGTGTGTATTCAAAAACTTTCAACTTTCATGGAGTGATTCGCCCCCTGAACTTTTATTCATACATTTTCTTTATTATCCAGCTGGCTCTAATACATAGCAGCAGAGGTGGCCTTTGGCTATTGGGAACCCTAGGTGAAGGCCCATTGCTGGGCCCCCCATAGGCCTATGGGGGCCCCTCTGTGGCCCCGCTCTCCCTCGACCCTGCCCCCTTGTCACCCCAATTCCCTCCCCTCTGGCCTCAGCTCCCTCCACATGGCCCCAGCTCCCTGAGCCAGTTCCTCCTCCTGCTGCTGACCAAGGCAGACATGGCTTTCGGGGTAGGGAAAGCAGGTGATGGGGTCCCTCACTGCTCAGGGCCCTTGGCGTTCACCTGCTTCGCCTACCCCGAAAGCCGCCTCTATACTTCAGTGCAATACATTTGTTTTTTGGAATCATGCTGTACTCCCTCTGCTTGAGGTTATATTGAACAAAATTTAACAGATGAGGTAAATAAATAATACTCTGGGTGGTATTTTACCTGTTGCATAGCCCTATTTTGAGGGTTTGAGTGTTGCATATGCCTTGTTTGGACCCTCTGCAGATGGGTGAATTTCACCTGGAATTATTGTTATATTTAGGAATAGCTTTGTTTTCCCAATGTTTCTGAAGATTTAATGGTAAATACTGTGACTGCCGAATACTGTTCTTACACCACATGACTTATTTTAATGCCTAGAATTAATAATGGACATTAAAAATACCCACCTCCTTCTGCTGTGGCTCCCCATCCTGATATCCAGCACATTTTTCCTTCTGGGAAATGTTCACCAAAATTAGGCAGACAGATTGGTTCTATCAGGCCTATTTAAAAAGAAACTTGATTTTGAAATGGACAAAGAAAAATATGTCTGGTGAGAGAGGGGTACTTGTGTGCATATGTATTGTTCCATATATCTGATGCTGACCTCCTTTGTAAAAGGCTTTGAGATCTCCCAATGAAAAGCTCCATATAAGAGCTAAGTAGTATTATTATTACATGTAAAATAATTGGGTCAGACCCTTAGCTGGTGTACATAAATTTATATCAGTGGAGGATATGTCTTGAAATGTTTAAAATAAGGAAGTATGACTTCAGAAAAGCTCTAGTTGCATTAATTGAGTATTTGATAGGAACAGCTCTGAAACTGCTATAATGCCAGATTTAGCAGTTATGCAATAATTTATTATTATTATTATTATTTATTTTATTATTCAGTCTTTACTTCAATGAGAGTCTTATGTCTGCATGAGTGTGACGTGAACAGAGTGTCTTGAGATAAACATGTAATGAAAACAAATCCATTTCAGAAATAGAATAGTCTGACTATTCTGTATATCTCTCCTCCCATGTACAAAATCCAGAACAGGATCTAAAAACAGCATTATACCATTTTACCTGCTAAAGTACATAGCTTGTAAGATGTATGGCATGGTAGCTCACCATTGCCCCCTATTGGCTAGACTGTCAGCTTTCTTAGGATTTGGGACATTGAATGTTGTGCATTTTATTTGATGCTCTTTACTGATGACAGTGTTATCACTGTATGGTTGCAGCTGCAGATTGCAGCATGTTTTATATGAACTGACACTAAGAAGGGGATGTTTTCATTGTAGAAATACCAGCAGCACTTGGGGGCTCACAAGCTGTTCGGTTCTCCAACATGAAATTATCTCTGAACAAAGCATCTGTCTTTTCAGAAAAACTGAAGCTTCTTTTCATTTAACCAGAGTGCAGAAATGATTTTTGAAGAAGAGCCAGTTGGGGAACTTGGAAACATCGACCTGAGAAGTAACAACATTTGTGGAAATATCCCCAGGAAGAGAGGTGCTGTTTTGGGTAAGGAGATATTTGCAGATTATTTGTATTTTGGTTCACTAATGATGTCAGCTGAATTTGGCCTCTTGATCCGAAAGTAAGAGTGATGTTTGGTTATGTTTTTAATTTAATTGTATCCCTTTATTTTAAGTGCCTTGACTTTTCCTTTAAATCTTAATTTTCCCAAAAGGTTCCAGGTACAAAGCCCTGGGCTCTGGAGACCTCCATGTATTTACAGAAATGAGTACAGCAGGGCAGCATAAACTTCATACTTTAGTCTCAACTGTGAGGAGGATGGGTGAAAGGCTAGTTCACTTTTATCAGGGGTGGGAAAACTAGTTTGGAAGAGAAAGAATAAATTATTCAGATAAGTAGCCTCCTCCCTTTGTGTGACTCTCAACAGCCCACGTAGCTTCAATATACATGTGGTAAAATAGTGATGACTACAAGCCATATAGAAATGGTCTGGCAATATTTTTTAAGACTAGTTCATGCCTTTAATGCTATTCATTTCCTTGTGAATTAGATATATTAAGTATAGGATAGCTCCTAATTTTAGTTATTTTGGGACTAATTCACCTACACTATGAGCCTAATCCAACACTCATTGAAACTAATGGGACTTTCTCAATTAATTTCATTGGGTGAGTCTACACTTAGAAATTAAGTCGACTTAAGCTTGCTTAAGTCGACTTAATTTAAGCTGCGTCTACACTACACTTTCCTTATGTTGACTTAAGCAGCTTGCTTAAGTCGACTTAAGGAAAATAAAGTTGACTTAATGAAAATTAAGTCGACTTTATTAAACCTCATTTTAATTCGATTTAAGGCCTAAGTCGACTTCCTACGGTCGACTTAAGCCAGTGTAGACCTGGAGTAGCCCTAAGTGGACTTAGGGCTACTCCAGGACTCCCTCACCGCCCTCACTGCCGGGGGGAGCTCATGGGGGAGCCTGGCATGCCCCCCCAAAGGGCAGGGTAGACCCCTGCCCACCCTGCCCCTATGCCCTGCCAGGGTCCCTGTCCCCCTTTGCCCCATTGTACCCTGGGGCAAAGGGCAAAGGCTGAGCCCCCTGGCACTGGGGAAGGGGTGCCCCCCTGGCACTGTGGACCTGCCCAAGGTCCCCCTAACCCCTAGAAGTCGACCTAGGTGTCCAGTGTGGATGATCTAGGTCGACTTTGTAAGTTCCCCCCAAGTCGACTTTAAATTTAAGTGTGGACATGCTAAGTCGACTTAGCTAAAGTCGACTTAAATTACCAAGTGTAGACATAGCCATAGAATCATGGCCTATGAGATGATAAAGTATGAGCAGACAGATCTGCCTTGCAACCTCTGTGAAGTAGAAAGGAGCCTGCCCTTCCAAGTTCAGATCTAGTTTGGAGTCAAACCAAAAATTCCCCAGAAGTTTGACTCAGAATTACTGCTGTAAGGCCCTTTATAGACATAGACATAGCCCCAGGCTGCAATGTTGGATGTGAACTGGATCTGAACTTCCCCAAAACACATTGGGGGTTCCCCATTGAAGTCAATAGGAGTTTTGCTACTGACTTCATAAAACCCAGGGTTCCTTCCCAGTGTTCTGATTTAGGCCCATCTCTGCTTTGAAGGCTTTTCTGGTCTGTATCACTAGAAATTCTTCCTATTTTTAATTTAAAAGAAAAAAAAGCAAAAGAGAAAAAATTACCATTGAGAGCAAGTGGTGCTGCCAGCTTCATCAGTGCTATATCATTCCCCATCGTCTTGGGTTTATAATTTCTATGGTATATAATTTTTTCCACTGAATATGGATTAATTGAAGGGTCTTGTTGACTCACAAAACCCACTTGCACACTCCATGAGCTAGGCAAGTACAAGCTGAAACAAAGGGACAGGAAAGAGGAAAGGAGAGAAAAAACTTTAATAAATTACAAGTTTGTAAATTGTCTATTGCACCTATATGTAAAATTAATAGCTATAGGAATTGGAATATTTATAGTCCACACTACTTATCCAGTTATCTTTTAATATCAGCCTTGTTTTCAACTTCACTTCATAAAAAACATACATGTAGTGACTAGCCACAAATTGTACTAGTCCTCCAAAGACTGCACTGGCTCCCTGTCTGTTGGTGAAGTATTAGGTGTGGATTTTTTTTTAACGGCTTCTGTGGTTTTGCATCCTGCCTGCTTGAAAAAAAGACTTCCGTGGCTCGTGATACCAGAGTGGTTGTTGAGACCAGCTGGAGTTCTCAAAGTAAGTTACTAGATTTATTTAAGGGGGCTACTAGTAGGACATTTTTAGGGGTGGGACCTTCATTCTGGAGCTCACACTCACTGGTTCACTACTATGCATGTCTGTTGGCCTTCAAGGCAACAGGTAATTCCAGTCTCTTCTAGAATTTGACTCGTGGTGCTAATTATGCTGGATTGGGGCTCAGGAGAGGTGTGTTCAATACCTGTCTCTACCACAGATTCTCTGTGGAATCTTGGAAAAGTCACAAATGCTTACACTGTGAATTCCTAAGAGTAAGGAGACCCTACCAATGCCGGCATGCAAACAAGGTCTCTCACTGGGGCTATGTCTACACTAGAAAAGTTAAGTTGACTTTGTTAAATCGACTTAATAAGGTCGACTCAGGCACTAATCCCCATCCACACTGGCTTTAAATTGACTTAAGGAGTTGACTTAAGGCTTAAGTCAGCCCAAAACGAGATGTTAAGTCGACTTAAGCCAGGGGTTAAAGTAAGAGGGAACGCACCGGAACGCAGTTCCAGGGCCCCCAAATTTGAGGGGCCAGAGTTCCAGGGCCCCTAAAAATAGAAAAATCCAGCAGAACACATGTTCCACCCTGTCCTGGCTGCTGGCAGGTCCTACGCCCCACCATTGTTAATCACAATACTTATTGTGTTATGCAGTGTTCGCTAGTTTGTGACAATAATTGCTATAGACATAAACGCCATATAAAATGATAAATATTTTTATGGAGCGATAACTGATGCATGTGGTACTGAAAAGTGGTTGCAAATGCCTACCTGGATTGGGGCCCACACATGCATTAAGGGGGCCCAGACAATATGAAAAGGGGGCCCAGAGATTAGGAGGGTTCTGGGGTCCGTCAAATTATACTTTAACCACTGAAGCTTTCCTTAAGTTTACTTAAGGAAGTGCTTAAGTCGACTTAATAAAAGCCCAGTGTAGACGTGGCTTTGTTAAGGTAGACTTAAGCCTCCTTAAATCGACCTAAGTTGCCAGTGTAGACGCACCCTGGGAGACTATTCTCATTACAGGTAAGGAAGGGGAGCAGATTTAATGTAAGTCTAAGCAAGTCTTTACCCTACAAAAGGCAATTTTCCCTCTTTAAACATTCTTACCTTCTCATCAATTATTAATGAGCCACATTGAATTGACCTTGTAACTCACCCTTCTTTCCATGTGTATATATACCTAGCATGCTGCAATTTTCACTTCATGCATCTGAGGAAGTAGGTTGTCACCCATGAAAGCTTGTTAATCTTTATAAGTGCCACAGGACTGCTTCTTTGTTTTGCCCGTTTATAGTTTGCACACTGTACTATAAGCAGTCCTTCAACTCACTGATTTTGTACAAGCTATAATGATCTCATAATACAATTGGAAGATTGTGAATGTAAGAACGGCCAGGTATAAATTCCTTCTAAACTATTAAGTCATGTGCAGTTAGGTCAAAATTTTCAAACTTGAGTGTCTAAAGTCAGGCATCTAAAGGAAAACTAAGACTTGGTTTTTCAAAGGTATTAAAGATGACTTCACTGACAACCATGAATGTTCAGAATCCTAGAAAATCAGATGACTTATTTTAGGATGATTAGACGCCTAATTTCAGATGTCCAAGTTTAGAAATTTTGGACTATGGCATGATGTTTTTTCATAGGCACAATGCACCCACAGTTCTTTTGTGTGTCAGTAAGAGTTTGAATGTTCAGAACCTCTGAAAATCATGGGTAATCTTCCAGATTTGACCTAAAATTTTGATGTCACGACAGACCCCTAATAGTGTGTGTATTCTTTCAACAAGTGCTTTCATTTTATACAGAAACATATGATATACTGGAGCAAACTTAGAAAATAATAAAATGGCATAAATTAATAAAATAAGGGTAATATTGTGTTCCTGGGCAAAACTTTTCTTCAAAGTCATTTTGCTTCCATTATCCCTCCTCTGCATAAAAGCATCTCTCAAGTTGACACAGCCAGGTGTATGATAGCTGAACAAGGTAAGTAGGTAAGATACCTACTCATAAACACAGTGGGCTGCTGTGACAATCCACCATGGGGTGATGATGGATCCTCCACATAGATGGAATCCTTGAAACTGAAGGCTGACCTGCCATGGCCATTGCTGTGGTGATGATGCATTTCCACCGACTATCCGTGAGGAGTACAAGGACTTACTCCCACACCCTGTATGGGTGGAAAGAAAGAATGGTTGGGAGAGTATTATAAACATGGCAAATACAATCCTGTTTGTACGAAGCACAAGTTTATCCCTTACTTTTTGAATTTCAGCTATTCTGAGTCCCCTTCATGTCAGCCAGTCTTCAGGGTAGATATCCCCCATTTCCATAGCAAATGGAGGCAGACCATGCCTTGGTTATGAACCTGGGATTAGGACCATACCTCAGGAAGAATTTCCCAGAATTCTGTGCCTTCAAGCAGTACACACTGCAGACTCCTGGGCTTCTTTTGGAGCAGAGTTTCCACAGAATTTTAAAAGATTTTAACTAATAGTCTCTAATTTTTCTCCCTCAGTGACATCAAAGATTTTCTCCTCAAAACTGCTAATTTTTAAAAAACAAAACCAAACCAAACCACCAACCTCCGCCTTCCATTCTTTTGGATTGTTTTCTCCTTAGAAATGAGAGTCAGTCAGCAGCAACGCACAGGAGCTGAGCTCCCAGTTGGGCTGGGTGAGATCCTGACTAAGACAACTGAGCAGGGCGAGGTCCACACCAAGAAATCGACCAGGCTGCATCACAGCTCACTTTGCTGAGACCAGGCCAAAATCTGCATCAGAAAGCATCGTGGGTACATTTTAAAGCCTTTGCTGCCTCTCCCTCAGGTATTGGACCCCTGTTCCCACAGCTTGCAGATCAAGCAGGAGAGTTTGACTAGAGCCTCCTGAATCTCAAGGGAAGGCAAGTCCCTCCCTCTCTCCAGTCCAAATCAGGAAGAAATACCTGCTCATAAATAGATCTGTGTCCAGGAGATAGAAGACCACAAAGCATCCCCCCTTCCCACAAGTGGTTTAACCCTCAAGGCCTCTACTGCTTGCAATCTTTCTTATTCCAATGAGTCATTTGTCCCCAATGGCTCTAGCTCACTTCTCCATTCTGTTTGGTCAGTCAGTCCCCAGTCAGCCCAGCATCAAGGTATGGAGTGAATTGATTCAGATTAGAGCTGATTGGGAATTTTTGGTGAAACATTTTTCTATGATATACATCTAGGAACAAAAAAGCCTGTATCTACAAGATGGGGATCTCTGTCCTGGGAGCCAGTGACTCTGAAAAAGAGATAGGGGTCATGGTGGATAATCGGCTCAACGTGAGCTTGCTGTGTGATGCTGTGCCAAAAGCGCTAATGTGATCATGGGGTGCATAAAGAGAGGAATGTGGAGTATGTGGGGAGAAGTTAATTTACCTCTGTGTTTGAGACTGGTGTGATTGCTCCTGGAACACTGTGTCCAGTTCTGCTGCCCTCAATTCAAGATAGAAATCAATACATTGGAAAAGGTCAAAGGAGAAGCCATGAGAATGATTGAAAGATTAGAAAACATGCCTGATAGACTCAAAGGCTGCGTCTACACTGGTAAATTAAGTCAACTTAAGCTTGCTTAAATTGACTTAATTTACCCTGCGTCTACACTACAGTTTCCTTAAGTCGTCTTAAGCAAGCTGCTTAAGTCGACTTAAGGAAAATAAAGTTGACTTAATTAAAATTAAGTTGACTTTATTAAACCACCTTCTTAGTAGACCTAAGGCTGAAGTCGACTCCCTAGAGTCGACTTAAGCCAGTGTAGACGTGGGGTAGCCCTAAGTCTACTTAGGGCTACCCCAGGGCTACACCAATGCCCTCCCTGCCGGGGGGGGGGCACAGGGGTAGTCTGGCATGCCCTCCCACCTGGCAGGGCAGAGCCCTGCCAACCCTGCCCCTATGCCCTGCCAGGGTCCCTGACCCCTTTGCACTATTGTACCTATGGACCTCCCTTAGGTCCCCCTAAGGCCCTAGAAGTCGACGTAGGCATCCAGTGTGGACGCTCTAGGTCGACTTTTTAAGTTCCCCTTTAAGTCGACTTTATTTTTAAGTATGGACACACTAAGTCGACTTAAATTACCAAGTGTAGACATAGCCAAAGAGATCAATCTACTTATTTTAACAAAGAGAAGATTGAGGTTGATTACAGTCTATAACTATCTACATGGGGAACAAATACTTAATAATGAGATCTTCAGTCTAGCATAGAAAGTTATTACACAACCTAGTGGCTGGAAGTTGAAGCTAGACAAAGTCAGACTGGAAATAAAGTGTAAATTTTGAACACAGAGGAACTAACCATGGAAACAGTTTACCAAGTGTTATGGTGAATTCTACATCACTGATGATTTTAAAATCAAAACTACATGATTTTCTAAACAATGTAGGAGCTGTTTTGAGAAAGTTCTTTAGCCATGGCTATACAGAAGATCAGACAAGAGGATCTCAGTGGTTCCTTCAGGCCTTGGAATATAATATCCGATACAGAGGTCTAGAAAAGGTACGTGTTGCCAAGAAAACTAACTGATCAGTACATTTTAGTGTTGGGTGATATAGGAATGCTTTTAGCTCATAAGCAGCTATGATATAAATATGGGAAGGTTTGGGGGCATATTTTTCAGCACAACTTCAGTGTAAAGTGAACTGAATGCTGGGAAAACTGCTATCCAGAAGGAATGAAAATGTATTAATTCTTTCCTTTCTGTATCATACTGCTTTGCCTTTAGACAACAAATTTGGCTTAGCTGCTCCCATAAACATTCTTAATAATGAACCACTAGTGTAGGCTAGCAATTAACTATACATTCAGTAATAATATAACCAGTTCTGTGGAGAGACAGCTAATTTGGTACGGTCACAAGATTCTTTGTGGTACAAAGAGAAACAAAGACCTGCAGTTCATTTTTAATCTCAGGGCTCTCAACAAATCCACAAAGAGGTAAATATTCCAGGTGGAAATACTGAAGTCCATGATTACAACATTATCTTCCCAAAACTTCAGAATATGAATAAACATCCTAGAGTACTACTGAAGATATGATCAGGGAGCGAACCCAGAGATACTTTTGCTTCTGCCGCAACACATAAAGTTTTCAATACAGAGTATCCTTTTTGGATTCATAATTTCTACGGAGATAGTCACAAAAGCCATACCATCCCTCCCCTCAAGTGAAAAGGATGCACGTCCACCTTTGTCCAATCAACTACTCAGAATCAAGCCTCAGAAACTTGACTTTGAGCAACCAAGGGGAAGAGACAATGACAGCAGTCTTAAAACTTCTACATCTATGTTATTGTCCAAGACAATCTTTAGTTCAGAAGACTGATTGATAATGGTGTCTGGTTTGAAAAACATGAGCATTATTGTCCTAAAATAAATTCTGAATATTATTTAACAGCTACCTGATGTCAGTTCTAGAGAAGCTGATCATCAGTGCAGATACCCAACCCCACTTAGAGGGAGCATACGCTTAAACATATGCAATCACATGGAAAGGAAACCAAAGAAGAAGAAGGAAGGAATGCACCATTCGTAAAAGAGGCATGGGACAGACCAGTGTTGGAGATCTGCTGGCTCTTCTAACCTATCAGGGGATCACAGTCACTGAAGGAGGTTTTATTGGGTCCAGCCAAGCTTATCGGGTTGCTGGACAAGCGAGCCTGGAGGCAGCTGAGTTCCTGACACAGACTGCTTGTGAAAGGAGACATGGTGCATAACTAATGGTGAGAATACTGCAAGGGTCTACTTCAGCGGTTCCCAACCTTTTCCTTTATGTGGACCACTACATCGTCATCAAAAGCGTTTGAGGACCATGTTCTAACTGCCAAATGTGCAAAAAGCGTCAGTTCACATTGATGTCATGCAAAAGTGTCACTATTTAAATTCAGAGAATGTTCTATTACACAAGGATGTTTGTGAAGCAAATTACATTGCAAATAATAAGGTAATGTCTAATATGGTATATAACAGGTACACGAGATTATATTATTATTACATTATCTCTCCCCACCCCCATGGATCACCTGCAGTAACCTCACAGACTACCAGTGGTCCAAGGACCACAGGTTGGGAACCACTGGTCTATTTAATGAGGCAAACCCTTTATGTGCTGCACTATCATCATGTGAACTGATAACTGTGGATGTCAATGACCTACCAGAGACAGATGGTAAAGCTGCAGTGATGAAGGTGGTATCTGGAAAAGCAGCAGGACCTGCCTTCAGCCCTCTGACAGCCCCAGTACTGGCTTCTAGCTTTCAATCCTATTAAGCATCCCAGCATTGGGTCCCTGGCACAGGACAGCAAAATTGCCCTTTCACTGGCCTCTTAGCCAATTCCCCCTTCTTCCGAGAGAGGACCCGTAGAACTTTCTGATTCCTGCAAGCTCTCTCCCAAGTGGGTCTCCTTTCCTTTGCTGGGTCTGATTCATCAGATATGACTCCCTCTAGGCCAGTGGTTCAACATGTGGCTCAATCAGCACATAACTGGGGCCCATGTGACATCGTCAGGGACATATAGGTAGCATTGGATGAGACCCACATAACATTGTGAGCCAAAACTACAGCTCACTTTAGTGAATAGGTTGAGAACCACTGCTCTAGGTCTTTTCCTGATCCTTGATTATCCTTCCCCACACCCCCAGTGTGGCTCTGCCCTCCTAATTGGCCAGAGGGGAGCATGCTGTAGCACAGGGGAGCTGGACCTACTTCATTTAAAGCGGCCAGCTATGAGCCATCCTGTGACAGACAGCAGCTTATTTGCTCAGTATTTTGAACTGTCATGTATGTCACCTTTTTGTTTGTATGGTGTGGACTTTCTCTGTTCTCTTGGAATTTTCTTTTCTTCTCACACTGTGAGCAGGACTCATGGTGGGGATTCCTGCTGGCTCTCAGAGCCAGAGAGCTGATGCTCAAGGGCCAGAGAGGTCTGAAAAGTGAGGAAGAGGTGTGATGAGGGATGCCAGAGCCATATTGAGGAGCTGGGACATTGAGGAGCTGTTAACATTGAGAGCCATATTGACAAGCTGTTAACAACTGACAGGTGCTTGTAACAGGGAACTAATAAAATGTGGCCTCAAAATGAGTAAAGAAAAGAGTGAAGTCAAATGTGGGTGACTTGTGGGCAACCGAGACAGATAAGATGAATATCAACATCAAGAGACAACACCTAAATCAGATTTCTGCATGTAGGTATCTTGGAGGCTCTTTGATGACAAATGGAGAGATTGACAAAGAACTGCACACAAGATTGCTAAATGTCGGGGAAGGCTGATGTAAGATAAATGAAATAATTTATGATAAATGGATGCTCAGACTACATAACTATATAAACTATACAAATTACACAAAACTAGGGGAAGAGCAGTTCTTTTGTACAAAGAGAGACATGGGTGACCAACGAGAGGCACTTCAGAAGACTTGACACCACTGAAATGTGATGTTTGAAGGCAGGGAGGGGGTTGCATTGCTGGACTTTACAAAATTATTTTATCAGGAGTGAGAGCAAGGATTGTGATATCAGAAAGAAGCTGCAAGAGAGGAATTTGAAATAGTATGGGCATATATGAAGGCTGGTTGAAAGGAATCTCATTAGTAGAGCCCTGCACGGATACAAAGCCTAATAGTGAGCCTATTTACATGGAAGTCCAGTTGAAAAACTGAAAGAGGCACTGCATGAGGAAGAGGCATTCAAAAACAGAGGCTGTGGTCCCCTTATCTCAGAAGTAGGCTAAAGGCTTCCTTTATGCCTTCCCACCCACACTCCCTACACCTACCGTTGAGAGTAAAGATGATAAAGGAGATTGTGAAATATAAGCCACTGTGAAAATAATCATCACCTCATTAACCCTCTGGTTCAGTTCTCAGACCTGATTTAACTGATGCAACTGGAATCTCTATTCAAACTGCCAACACATGCACAAACAAAACACAGTGCAACCAGGACCTAGCCTTCAGAAGCCAAAATCCAGTGCTGCCTAACTCATGAGCTTGGAAGCAGATAAGAAGCAGCTACAATCATTCCAAGAAGAAAGTAAACACTCTTCTACCATCTTGGAGGAAATTCACAAATTATGTCTATGTGTCTAGATGTTGGTGTAACAAGGAAAACACATCAGGATAAAGCCAGCTGAAACAAAGGACAGTCTAATGTTTTTTCAAGATGGCCTGACCATGAGGCTCAAGAACAATGATTTTGAATAGACTAGTCAGTGACTGCAGGCATATTGCACTGTAAGAAACTCATGAAAATCTCTCATTAACATCACACAGCTGATTCTTGAAGACTACTACTCTTATCGGGTGTGTTTACACTTGTAAATTAAGTCAACTTGCTAAAGTCGACTTAATTTACCCTGCGTCTACACTACAGTTTCTTTAAGTCGACTTAAGCGAGCTGCTTAAGTCGACTTTAGGAAAATAAAGTCAACAATGAAAATTAAATCGACTTTACTAAACCTACTTTTAGGTCGACTTTAGGCTTAAGTCGACTTTTTCAAGTCGACTTAAGCCAGTGTAGACCTGGAGTAGCCCTAAGTTGATTTAGGGCTACTCCAGGACTCCCCCACTGCCCTCCCTGCTGGGGGAGCACAGGGGGAGCCTGGCATGCCCCCCCAACAGGGCAGGGCAAAGCCCTGCCCACCCTGACCTTATGCCCTGCCAGGGTCCCTGTCCCCCTTTGCCCCATTGTACCCATGTACAATGGGGCAAAGGCTGAGCCCCCTGGCACTGGGCAAGGTCCCCCTAGTCCCTAGAAGTCGACCTAGGTGTCCAGTGTGGACGCTCTAGGTCGACTTTGTAAGTTCCCCCTAAGTCGACTTTAAATTTAGGTGTAGACATGCTAAGTTGACTTAACTACGTTGACTTAGCTAAAGTCGACCTAAATTTACAAGTGTAGACATAGCCATCAGTTCTCTGGCAATATGCAGATTCATGGCATGATCTTGATCTATGTATTGCTAGTCCTAATAAAACCATATTTCAGTGTCACATTTGGTAGGTCTCTTTCTTTTCTCACTGAAAATATCTTTTGTCTGTTACCTCTTTGAAAAAGGGGATTTTGGAACTTGACATGATCTCAATGAAACACTCTGTCAAATATGTTAATTAAGGAGGCCTCCAGCACCCAGGTTATTATGTCAAGGTCAAAGCAAATCTTTTTCATATAATTGAAAGTGGTTTTGGTTGAATCCAAACATCTTAAGGAAGTAGAGATGTGCAAGTTAGATATGAGTGGTGCCTAATGGGGAATAAGATGTGTACAATAGAGGCATTCAAATCCACAAGTACAACTCTTGACGTTACTATGCACTCTGAAAAAAATAGTGATGGGAGGGGGGAGTGATCACACTCATTTTATGCAGAGGTCTATAAAAGTATTACAGAATCTTTTATCCACATTTTCTCCAACACTATAAAGTCAACATGCTTACCCCAGGTGAGGTAGCATTTGATAGAATGTTATGGAAAGGGATGCCCCAATAAACCTTGAATTCCTTTCCATTTCCTTTTGGGTAAATTGAAACTTGCCTTCCTCCCTGATTTACTGCTTTCTGCATCCCACTGTGAAGACTGTCTGACAAGTAGGGATCTGGAAATTTGTGTCCTGCATGAGAATTTTCATTCAAAGGGTCTCCATGTCAGACAGCCTGATCCTCCCTCAGAGGACTGCATTATATCCAGATTTTTTTTTTCTGGCTGTTGTTCAGTTGTTAAGTAGTTAGGAAAGGGAAGGAGGAGATCTCTAAATTTCATTTCAAGGCTCTGCTGCAAATGGTTTCAATTGGACATCACTTTTAAACTTGTACAGTTTTTCTGGGCTTTGGAAGCTGTCACTGTGGAAGAACTCTTCAGAGGGGAGGCTGCATACCCAGGCTCAGAACAAAGATCTGGTCTGCTTCTGTTTGCCATGTCTCACTCTAAAGACTCTCTAACATGAAAAGTCCTAGAATGAAAATTCACAGTAAGACAATTTTTTTTTAACTTTCTCCTTCCCAGTGACAATTAGCTGGAGTTATAATACCCATCCACTGACTGAACTCATACAGTACTCATACATACCTCCGGAACTTGAGCTCATACAGTATCCTTAACTATTTGCTTCCTCACTTGTATGTAAATTCTCCCCATATATGCTCTTCTACCCCATCACTTGCCTCCTCACTCCACATATTCATTTCTGACCTCCTAAAATTCCTTGATACTTTATTTACAGAAGGCAGTTCTTCCTGGACATCAGAAAAACATTACTCACTGTTTACAACATGGCAGTATACTCCTGGATTTTCTGAGGGTCATTCCCCATACATTAGCCAAATGCAATGGTTGTAACTGAGGTTATTTTTTGATCTGTTACTTTTAATTTTCACAAACACTTACCCAAACATTTTAGGATGATTATGTTGCCTGAAGAGCACTCTTCTCTATGATGAAGAGACAGTAATATTACTTCCTAAGCAAGCTTTTTGGTTTTTCGAATTCCTGGGAGATATATATAATATAATTTCTTTTTTAGGATTGAATTAAAAGTATAGACAGTGAATGGTGAGTGAGTGTGTGCGTGTGTGTGTGCGTGCATGCATGCATATATAAATACTCTGTGTGTATAGGTCAGGAGCATTTCTATGGATATCTATATATAGATATATAGATATCTACAGATGCATAAAAAGCCTGATCCAAAGTCCACTAAAGACAATGGGAGTTTTAGTTTGATTTTAATGGGCTTTGGATCAAGCCCCTAATGCACATTCTTTGGGGAATGAGTAAAGAAGCTGTCACTGAACCTGGGCCCCTGCTATATAACAGTATAAAACACTTATGAAGGCCTACATGACTGAGAAATGGTGTAACTTTTTGAGAAAATAAACCAACAAACTTAATCTATTATCAATTCTTATTCCATTACTTAGATGATTTCTATCACCATATACACTCTGATTTGTTTAATAACTTTTCTCCATTGAACTAAACAATCTGGAACATACCGTAAGTACGATGCATTGTGTAAGGGTGTCACTTGATCAGCGGATATCCAGTGACTGACAGAAACAAAATGTCTTTGAAATTCTTCTTCAATTGCAGATACAGGCAGATAACCTGAACTGACATAACTGTAAATAAATCATAAACTGAGCCACTGATATCAAATTTCCAATAATAATTCAGTGGGGCTATTACTAAAAGATTCAAAGTACTAAAGACAGCAGTTTGTGCTGTCCGCATATAAAACAGTACAGTCATCTCTCACAAAGAATGCTCTTTGCTTTATGTTGCCTGCGTGGAACTGTCATTAATATGTATGCAGGTTACACAGAACAGAACAGACTCCATAATTTGATAGAGAAAATAAGTTTTACTTCTAATTTTATAGTTTTTATCTTTAATTGGGCAATATATTTTCTGGAACACTAATATTACATTTCTTTTTTTCTCTAAGACTTCGTTTTTATAATAGAGGAGGTTCAGCAAATTTTGCTTTTCTTTCAGTTTACAAATTGTTCCAGAGAAGAATCTGTTTGTTTTCAAAATTCTTGAAATAATTCTTGGTCCATAGATTGCTTGTGACTAGCTCATTCTGAATAGTTATTAATGAAATTCAAGCTGTGTTGGTAATACTTAATTGAACTCTAAGTCACTTGATGTTTATGTACTGATCAGATGTATATGTTTTAGAATCAGTTTTTTTGGAGCAAATACTCATTTATTTTCAAAAATTTTCCTCTCATAAATATTCTCCAATAGTCACCTAAATTTTTCAGTTTCCATCAAGTAAGCACATTTGCTAGGAAATAGAAAGCAAACACGGAAGGGGTAGGAACACAATCAAACTGAGTTACTTTAAAATTTGAATAAAATTTTAGTCCAAAAAAATCTTTTGCTATATTTTTCCCAGTTCTAGGCTTAAGTTTGTTGCAGGTGATCTGACTGAACCCAGGAGGCCCACATCTACTAAATTACAGCTGAGAATTAACAGCACAAGGTAAAAAAATTTTAAGTGAAATATGAATCTGGAGGTGAACCTTCTGGCAACAAGGCACAGCATGCTCTTATTTCATTAGGGCTGTATCCTACTGTTTACTATGCAGGTGTGCTTCGGAGCAGAACAGAAGGATTAATACCTAATAGCAACTTAACAAACAAGGAATCCTGTGGCACTTTTAAAGACTAACAAATTTATTTATCATATGAACTTTCATGGGAAAATCCCATTTTGTCAGATGCTTTGAAGATGGGGATCTTACAGAATGGTAAGTACATCACAGGTCCAAAGGGGTGTAGTCTGACAAATAAAGGCATGATCAGGTCCCTAGCTGGTTAGCTTGCATGCTGCTTTCTACCATATCTGCCAGCCAGGAACACGGCTCATAAGAACAGCGATAGTGGGTCAGACCAATGATCCATCTAGCCCTGAATTCCATCTTCCAACAGCAGCCAGTGCCAGATGTTTCAGAGGGAATTAACAGAACAGGGCAATTATCAAGTGGTGCATTCAGTCCCAACTTCTGGGCACACCAATTTGCTTTCCAAGGTGCAACACAGTTGCCTATCTTGGGCCATTTTGTCTTCTGTCAACAGGAAATGTGGCCATCACCACCCCACTGTCCCCTTCCTAGCCCAGCACTGTGGCTTCTATCAATGAAAGAAAGATTTTCCTATTCAAGCATTCTCTTTGGTGCCGGTCAATTTATTCTGTTGTATATTTGAAAACACTCCCTCCCCCCCCCCCCCCCGACTTCATCTCTTTTATGATGAATAGTCAAGTAATATTTTATCCTAATATCAATAAGCATTTGTTTTAGGAATCTTTACATTAATACGAACATCGTATAAAAATCATCGTAAATTCATTATACAAGATGATAAAGTATTCTAGTAACATTATAGGGACTCGTGCAGAAATAAAGCTGGTCTGTGCAGTAGACAGAGCTTTCTCAGGCCTGGGCTGCATTTACCGGCAAATTCAGTAGCAGCTGACAGGAGATATACTAGTTATGTAGCTTGCATATCTTACATTGACTTCCTAAAGTCCACTCTGAGCACTGTCTCCACTATGCTCTTTCAATGGAAAGTGTGTTCCCGTCAACACAGCATTACTCTTTTTCTGCGAGTGGATTTATTAAGTTGATATCTGAATTGACTGAGCAGGTCTTCACTTTCTTTCAATCAATCCAGATAAATTGATCTGATGGCAGCAAATTTGCTGCCATCAGTATAGACATATCCTCAGGGGGTCAATCCAAGAATTCCTTCAGGAATCAAGTAGCACTTCACACCTTATCACCTTTCTAAATATAAGGTACACTGCTTGAGCCTTGGCCTTACAAATAGATGCACATATGGCACTTCATTAAAAATCTACAAGCATTTTTCCTACTCGTGAGAGGAACAGAGAACTCACTATATATTATAGGTGCTAGTCACATTGCTTAATGTATCTACGGCTTGTCAGAATGTCAGTGACAAAGGAAAAGCGTGTGTTTCAAGAACCTAGATCTGATAAAATAGGCTTAATCTCATCAATGTATTTAGCTGTAGTCCCTTATTTGTAATATTAATACATCATAGTGCAAATTTTAATGGTGCTTGCTGTATGTTAGTGTCCTGTTCTGCCATCCAAACCACCCCATGTTTCCTCACTTTTAAACATTTTTAAAATACCTGGCTACCACAAAACTTAATCAGATAAAATATAACAGGTCTATTCTGAATGCCATGTAGAAACTCCCACATTTTCATTCAGTACCTTGAGAAACCTAAGCGTTTACACGTAGCATTTCCATACTCATCTTTCCAATCATCTGAACAAACCGTCCTCCAGGATCCAAAAGTAAACACCTGAAGTACTGCTTTCTTTCCACTCAGCCTGACTGAGGGATTCAGAGAAACAAGAAAGGCAACAAGTAGTTAATAAAAACCACTGAAAAAGCTACAAAATAGAAAACAATGTAAGCAAATCACCATAGCTTTTGAATCTCTTGGTTCATTTCATCTGTATTGCTTGTCTCTTCTGAACTCCTGTTTTCAAGATAATTCACCTGTATCTTTTGCCAAACAGATAATTGATTTTCCTTTACCTTCTTCACTATTTGACAATATGCCAAGGGACACTCAGCAAATGCAGTTACTTCAGTGCAGTCTGATGTACCTGGCAAGTCCCTACATAAATGCACATGAATTCAGAGAGTTTTGTCAGAATTCTAGCTGTAAGAGAGAGCTTAGTGCCCCAACTTTGAGAGTTTCTCAGCAAGTGAATGCCAGGTGGAATCAAAGGGAGATTCATGGGTTCAGAACCTCCAAAACTCAAGCCCTAGCTGAGTAGCTTTTAAGAATTTAATTAAAAGTATAGGTCACTATATTAGCAGAATGACATAGTCATAGGGTTGGATGTGCCTGATTAGCACATCCAGCCTGATCTCCCAAGGGTCCCTTTTGTGGAGATTTCTTTGCATTGTCCTCTCTGATAGGGATCTTGGTGACGGTTGGGGGGAAATAGAGATACAATTTCAGGTGCTGCATTGCTCCCTCTACTGGTCACAAGCGCAGCAAAAGCAGTGCTTCTATGGGCTGTGTTGGATGGGCTGCCTAGTGGTAGATAACACAGAGTGGTCGGAGGGAGAGATAATACAACTTGGAGTACAACTCTTTAGTCTACTGCTAACTTGGAGCTGTATTACTTCCTGACCAGATTTCCATGCAGAAGTATCACATACTGGGAGTCGATTTTTTCTCCCATGTTTAAGAAAGATGAATTCAGAGTGAAACAGGTGCAGAGAAGCGAGACTAGGGTGATCAAAGGAATGGAAAACCTGTCTTCTGAGAGGAGATTCAAAGAGTTTGACTTGTTTAGCCTAACCAAAAGATGCGTGAGGGGACATGTGATTGCTGTCTATAAGCACATAGAAGGGCTAAATACCAGGGACAGGAAGGAGTTATTTAACTGCCAGTGCTTCCATAAGAAGACATGGATAGAAGTTGGCCATCCACAAGTTTAGACTTGAAATTAGACAAAGGTTTCTCACCATCAGAGGAGTGAATTTCTGGAACAGCCTTCCAAGGGAGGAGTAGGGACAAAACAATCTAACTAGCTTCAAGACTGAGCTTGATAAGTTTATGGAGGGGATGGTGTGAGGAGAGTGCCTACAGTGCCAGGTACCTATTGAATCCAGGGGTAGTTGGGCACAAGCCTGCCCACAACTGAGGGCCTCTCCCTCAGCCTAAAAGGGGAGCTACTAAACCCAGGGTCCTTATGAATTTGGGGAATTACAATGGCATGTAGCTGCTCTGTGACTGCTAGCAACAAATATCTCCAAGGACTGGCCATGGGACAGTAGATGCCCAGGGCGCTGAGTTACTACAGGGAATTCTTTCCCAACTGTCTGGCTGGTGAATCTTGCCATGTGTTCAGGATCTGACTGTGAACACCATATTTGGAGTTGGGAGGGAATTTCCCCCAGGTCAGATTGCCAGAGACCCAAGTTTTCACGTTCCTCTGCAGCCTGGGACCTGGATCACTTGCAGGTTTAAATTAGTGTAAATGGTAGATTCTCTGCAACTCTAAGGCCTGGTTTACACTGAGTAGTCAGGTTGATGTAACACTCCTTACTTTGATCTTCTACAGCCTGGGTACAAACTCAGCCTGCTGGAAGGTCAAATTAAGGGAGGTTAAAAGTCAACCTTGTGATTCCACCCCTCCAAGAGGAGTAGGGTTAAAGGTGAATTTAATAAGTCACCTTAACCCCAGCATAGACCCTAGCCTCTGGCTGGGGGCTCAGCAGCCCCTAGCTGGGGCTGCGGGGTTGGCAGCCCCGGCTCCCGAGGCCCCGGAGCTGGAGCTGCCACCACTTCCTGCAGCCCCACAGCTAAGGCTGTGACTTGGCAGCCCCCCACCAGAGCTGCCGCTAGGTCCTGCAGCCCCAGCGGGGAGCTGCCAAGCCCGCAGCCCCAGCCCCAGCCCCAGGACTACTTAGCCCGCAGCCCCAGCCCTGGGGCTCTGGGAGCCCGGGGCAGCCCCGGCCCAGTGTCTACACTGGGGGCCAGAAGAAGCCAGAGCAAGAGTGTCCTGTGGACACTCTCCTCTTGTTTTATTATGTCGATGTATTAACATCGACTTTAGATGGCAGCCCAGTATAGACATGGCCAAAGTCTTTTAAAACATGTTTCGAGGACATTGGTAATTCAGCCAGATGTTGGAGTCTATTACAGGAGTGGATGGGTGAGATTATGTGGCATTCAATGACTAGATGATCATGGTGGTCCCTTCTGGTCTTGAAGTCTATGAGTCTAATAGATTGGAGATGATGCCGTGGAATGCAACATATTCCTTGCTTTATCCATTTCTATCTCCAGTTCTTCCCCATGGTCTGCATCACTCCAGCTATGGAGGATTCACATGGGAAATGGCACAGCAGAAGCAACACTCCCCCCCCCCCCTCCACCCCCAACTTCTAAATGGAAAGGAAGAGATCCATGCCTGGATCCATGTATGATTATCTGACTACAAAATGTTAAGATTAGCTTTTCATTCCATTGCCATTCATTTGAAGGGCAAAACTTTTCTAAATTTGTGTATATGGTTTAGGATTCCAAATGGTTAACAAAATGACCCACATGACAATTATTCCAAAGTTCAAATCTACTTATTTCAAAATCAATCCGTCTTTCCCTACCTATCTAATACTGAAATTTGGGTTCTAATTTTCCCCTCTGTTGTTGAAAATATTATATTAATCTATTCTAAAAAAGCACAGGAAACCTCCATTTAAACTGGTTATGCAGTGCCAGAAGTTGCTACAAGGAAATGTCATGCTGAACATGTTTCACATGAGTAGCAGTAAGATCTGTCACTGCATTGATCTCTAAAGCTGACTTGTTGTATGTCACTCAACTATTCATTTCTCTCTTTCTGTTTCCTCCCTGAAGTCTTTATAGCACATGTTTTCCTGTACTCATGCCAAACACTCTGCTTCCAAGAAGAGTTAGAAGTGATCCATTATAGAACAACAATTACCACAGCTGTACTCATCTTCTCCTCCTTTACAATTAAAGACACCATCACATCTTGCTGATTGCTGGATACACTTAAAGGATGATCTGCACCGAAACTTCCCAATGCAGTTATACTGGACTGTCAGGAATTAAAGAAAACACAGTAACATGAACATTACAAGGTATTCATTTGTGTTTTTTTGCTAACTTTGATTATATACCACTTTTGTGTTGGTAATAAAAAGACAACTTTTATATCCTAGGAATGATTGAAAGGCAATCTGGCAGTTGCTACACAATGGTGTTAAAATTATCCGTTGGTAATGACAATTATAGAGAAACAGCATTGTTGTCCGTTATGGCTCCTTTCCAACTTCTCTAATCCCCAGTTTATGGGTCATTCTAGGGAGAGCTTCTGGGTACAATATGTGTGACTGATTGCTTATTAGCAAAGAAGGAAAGGAGAACCTCCTCAGAACTGCAGTGCACAGTTATTTCCTCCAGTGTGGACCTCAAGCTCGGTAAGTCTATTAATTTTCTGGATCAGAACTTGCTCCACCACTAACAAACTCTGTGTCTGCAGCTGTGCAGTTGACCTTCCAGTTCCAACTAAACTCATTCTTTTTCCTGTTCCCATCTTTTTGGATTGGGGAGAAAGGACAGTAGTGCATTCAGACACAAGTATTCAGTTTTTTGTTAATATACATGAGAGAAATATAAGACAATAAATTACATATATTGTCTGAAGTCTCGTCCAGTTTCTATTCCTCAAGCACACAGGCGGCTTAAATATTTTTTAAAATGGGGACATTGTGTTGAAACATTGACTCCTGTGTTTTCAGTCAGTTTTATCTTGAATTACAGTATTTGCTTTGACAGTTTCTTACTGTTTCAGCTTTCCCGGTGTTGTGAGTGTAGTTTATGTCAATGGTCTCGCTCGTCTGCCAGATCAATTTTGTTCACAACAGTAAATAAAATTTAAATTCATTGCACTTCAGTAAACAATTTTGGTGGCAGTTTAATTCCATTCTCAGTAAGAGACTCATGAAAAATTAAGTGCTTGAATGGTTAATTGAGAACCTAATAAATAACTAATTGTACTCACCAACCAGGCCAATGGCAACTGATAGGATTACTACAAGTAATAAAACAAGGATAAATGGAAGAAATCTTAGTGAGATTAAAACATGGTACTTCGAAGATGGTTGGGTAGCTCCTAGAAACCAAACAAAAAAGTGAGAAACAGCAGCTTCCATGAAATAAACACAAGCTTGGATTTTCAGCAAAATCATTTTTTAAAGTTAAAATAGACACAAGTAATAATAGTTGCATTCATTTTATGATATGTCCTGAACCTTTGAAGTGCTGACTAACTTGTATAAGGAGTTGAGATGGCTCTGAACATTGCAAGAGCTGACCTGCCCTTTTGGAAAGACCCCCTTTGCCTTTGATGGGTTTGACTCATGCCCTTAAGTGAGTGGATAGAGTAAGCCCCAGTGAACTCAAAACTTGACTTCTAAACCTTCTGATTTTCATGATCAGAAACATCTTTCTTTAAAGAGTTAAATGACTCTGAGAAAAGAAAATTCAGGATTGTTTTATTTATATAATCAAACCTGAACTGCAGGATCTCCAGAGAATTTTAGAATAGATTATAAAACTCTCAAATGGACAAATAAAATTCTCTTCAAAAAATGAATGGCTCTGAATGTCATTTGTATGACAACTTTTGCCAACCAATGTTTTCTGAATCTTTCTTGTATCAGCTCAGGACTTCTGGTGTTCACTGCAACCATCATCTGCGGCTGGATGCTACATTGTGTGCTGTATTCAGGACAACTAAAAGCCAGTGAAGAGGAAGGAGATGCTATGGCTCCACTTCTGACAGCAAGAAAGTAAGTCTAGCTGCAGCATGCTGCATTTCCTAAGTATGAAGAATAAAGGTTTAGAGAGAAAGACCGGAAGTGCTTAAGAGATACCTAAAGAATGAAACAGAGGCAGGGCAAAAATCAAAGCAAGGATAAAATTACCAGTGTTTTGGAAGAGATGATAGACAGGCCTACATATTGTCAAAGAATGACTCAAAACCTGTTAAGTGTGATTAGCAAGCCTTTACTTAGACCTGTATACGGGAGCGCTCACGGGGAGAGAACAAAGGAAATCTCCAACCAGTGATGTAGCAACAGCTTCTCTTATAGACTTTAGTTCATTCTGCAGGAAACAAGTACAGTTTCTGATTGGTTGAAATGCACTCCACCTCAGCTGGACTTCACCCTGCCCTGGTTAGACTTACCGAGGTCAATGAGACCTTTCCCAGACACAGGCGTGAGAAAAACAATACCAATCCAGAAACAGCCAGAACTCAAGGCTGAGAAAAGACAGAGACAGCTAGATTTTTTTGTCAGTGCCCACCCCCCACCTCCCGCTGCAGTCTTTTACAATATAAAGGAGATGTCAGAAGAAAGCATGAATTCAGGGAAAGAATGAACCTATAGATATTTGGCTTTTGAAGCAAGGCTAATTGGAGCAATAGAGTTAGCAATATATAGACTATAGAAAACTGAACCCAAAATTAGAAGAGATTTTTGCATGATTTGCCTAATTGACTTGGTCAAAGTCACACAGTAAATCAATGGTAGCCCAGTCTTGTGAAATGGATTAAAGAACAGGAATCCACAACAGCAGATTAACAAGAGACAGCAGTTTACATTGAAAATAATGGATGGCTTTGTGTACAAAAAAAAATATAATTCTGGTTTGATATACAAAGGCCAAATAAAGTGTAAATAATGGAAATGTGCAAAACTCAGCCATTTACGCATGTGAGAGGTCTTTAATTTTGAATCATGCAGCTGTGTCCAACCAACCCCTAAACTTACCTTTTGAATTTTTGGATTTGCAAAAACTTGAAGCTCAGACAAAACTGCTGAGTTTCATCCAGTTTCATGTAAAATCACAAACAAAATCCAGTTTCACTCAAACCAATTCAGTAGAAATTGAGCGGATCTCTTAGACAAACAAAATGTGAAATCAGGTAAATTTTATCTGGCTTCAGATAATGAACATTTTGCAGAGCTGTAGCAGTGAAATAATCTGTATAATTTAATATTGCTTTATCTTTGACCTGAGGTCTTCCTCTTCTCCAATTAAAGTTAATGTGTATTTTGCACTGATTTCAATGGGTGCAAGATCAGGCCTGTGGAACGGCAAGATGCGTATTGTGCAATCCCTGACCTACTCTTCTGCATTGCCCTTTTCTAATAATATGGATGGATTTCCAGACTTGGAAAGATTTCATTGTTAAACATTCCAAATTGTGTCATATCTAATGTAAGAAACAAATAATGTACAATGAATAATGCAGCCTTGCAAAAGTGTCATGGAAACATGCACAAAATATTCTCATCCACTCTTCAACCCAGTGAAGCTGGTGGAAAAAATGAGAGCTACTTTTCTAACCAAGCAAAAAAAAAAAATGTTTACCTTGGTTTGTGTATGTATAGTTTTGCAAAGCTAAAGCACCATATTAACCAGGGCAAATCATAGTCTAAATCTGGACTGCTGGTCCACTTTTGAATGGGCTCTGAAATCTTTTTATTTATCTATTATTATCAGTATTGTTGTTGGATTTTTTAAATTCTTTTCCTCTGGAGTCTGGACCTTGATTATACCTTGTCCAACAAATCTGGGCCTGGGCAAAATAACTGACTACCCCATCTGTACACATTACAAAGGGGGAAAGGTTTGCAGAATCCCTACCATGTTCATCTGCACTGGGATCTACTTTTACTTGTTGTATGCTGAAAAATCTTTTGTGGAAAAAATGAACTTCAGATACTGGCAGTTTGTCTTCTGTAACAGAGGTGATTTCAAGATTTCCAGTATTGGGGTTTGTCTTCAGTTCCTAGACCAACAAGAAAAAAAGTCATTTTTAAAACCAAGTACTCTTTCCACTGATACAACTCCAATACTTTCCTTCTGAGGAGGTCCTTGCTTCAAGCACACTTTTGGAATGAACAACTGATCAAAGCGAATCCATGAATATTTCAAGCCTGCTTTCTGTTCGCCTAAAAATGGCTTCATCCTGCAAAATGCTGAACAGCTCCCGTGTCTTACTGAGAGCTCCTGCAATTCCCATTGACTTCAGTGAGAACTGAACATTCAGCAACTTGTACAAATGTGCCCTTAAACCAATATTAAACAACAATTTACTGAAACTAAACGGTTGCTCGAGTCTGCCTATAACCACAGTTATTTAGAGTAATTCATTCACCACACCAAGAAAGTCTGACAAGTTCCTTCTTTCAATGTCAGTGCATTTTCTGCCAGGTGCTTTTTAATTGCTACTTTAAGTAAAAGAAAGTATAAGTTATGAACTGTGCATAGCCTGCTCTTGTCTGTCTGACTTCACTTTAAACTTATGCTGAATAACCTTTGAGGGCGGTACATAGTACACAAACTGAAATTAAAAATGTAATTCTGGGTAGATAAACCTTATGTTTGAAAATTAACATTCAGGTATAGGATACAAAAACCTTCTGTATCTGGTACTGAAGACTCTGTACAATCATTCAATGACACAGTGGGTCTGATTCTGCACTCATAATGGTGTAAATCAGGAGTTTGCCTGAGAGAAAAGGTAGTTCAGTTTTGACACCAGGTGTTAGAGAATATAGGATATCTTTTCACCATCTAGCAAGCATCACCTATCAAAATAAAACCTTTCATTCTATCACATATAATATACATTCCTGGTAACTAAAAATTTCCAGAGATTTTATATAAACTGCTGTTTTTAGGGCAGAAATACGGAAAGGGCACCCTCCTGCAAATGATTTCTGAACATAGAGAATATATTTGTTGGTGTTCTGGAAATAAAACAGCTTTCAGAAGCATGACATACAGTTGCAATAGGTTAAAAAAAGTATTATTTAGAGGTCTTTACTTGGGATCTTACTCACCTCTTCTTGAGAAGTCATGGTTAAAAGCAAAAATGTGTTCTCTTTTCATTGTAGTAATAAGTCAGATGGAAATCTAGCTGTTGTCAAACCAGTCTGCTCGGGAAATATTTTCATCAAACCACACAGGATTGATGGCTCAACCACTGTTGCAAATGACATGTTTACAGTAGTCTGTAATTCAACCTTGTCATAGATATCAGGTATCTTCGAATCACCTGGCTATGGATACCAGGAAGGCAAAAACTGAGAAACCCTTTTGAGTAGTGTAAACAGGTAATGTAATACTGCAGGATTTGTAAACCTTATCATGAACCTGTTTGAGAGGAAACTGCAAAGATTAAGTCACGGATATGCTTGCTTCTTCTATTCTTCATAAGAAGAGTAGCTGGAGAAAAGCATGTGCCATAATTGTGGTGTCTGACAAATGAGCCCCTCAAAGCTATTCAGTTTGGCAAATAGGGCCCTTTCCCTGGTTGCATGTGCTTCGTGTCTTTGCTTTACTCTTTGCTAAGTGTACCCACCAGGTACATGTCAATGAGCAAAACAGCAGATAGTTCCCAGAGTAGATCTATATTTTAACTGTGAAAAGAATTTCACCTCTATAATTTTCTAAATTGTGCACTTGAGCCAACAGGAAAATTCCACCTGCTCTAATCATAAAAGCTCATGGAACAACTGAAATGAAAAATCACGGTCAGAATAAGAGTATCGTCATGATCTTGTTTTGATCATCTTTCTGCGGTATGCGGGGGAGGGAGGTCGTGAAGTGGGCTAAAAAGCCCTCCTGATATGTATAAGTGAAGGTAGAGCTACTGAGAGACTCTGGCTTCTCTAATAAGAGTGCTAAAATGGTAGAGTAGGTTCGTGGAATTTTCTAATGATGGGAGAATCTCAAAACTTTCAGAGGAATCTTCCTCAAACTTGACTGTGCAAAATGGGAGTAGAACTTACAAGAAAAGGAAATAGTACAGTATTTCTGGTACTTCGTCCTAGTCAGGCCAACTTTGTGACAAGAACAGCTTTTATTACCTTGTTTTGAAAGAAAGAAAGAAAGAAAGAAAGAAAGAAAGAAAGAAAGAAAGAAAGAAAGAAAGCTGATAAAAATGTTCAGATTGGTTTCAGTTAGAGGCAGGAGTGAAATCAGAATTGATTTGTCTATGCATAGAAATGTCTCATATTTCTGTCTTTTCTAGTATTTCCTGTGATACTGAGAGAAATCATAGGCTTGATCCTTGGCTGCCCTGAGCTAAGCCTTGGGAAGGCTGATAGGGGGAATTAGTTACAGCTCCCTGATTTTCAGCCACCAGGATCTGGCTTAAATTAAAACTTCCAAGGCGAGGTGAGGGAGCCATCTTTAATTTACAGCATGGACTTAAGGACCTTCAGGAACCTTGCAGCAATAGCAAAGGACTGCTGTGCCATGTCCTCTCCTGTTTCCTGATGACCCCTTTTGTCTCCACACCCCAATTTACACCCTGTCCACCTCTTATATCAAGAGGGACATAGCAGCACAGGACGCAGAGAAGATTCAGTGGAGATTCCCCCGACATGGGGAATTCTTCTGTGCAATTTCTGGCCGTTTTAAGCTTGCCTTGCACTGTGTAAACCAGAGAATCTGGCAACCTGTCTGCCTGCTGCTAGGTCATCAGAGAAATGCTTTGGTTTATCCAGCCCAGGGCTTAAATTCAGCCAGAGCTGTCCAGAGAGGAGCTCTGATATATATTTTCCAGCCTGTAGGGCAGAGCCCCAGCACCTCCCACAAGGTTGAAGCTGCTAGCCCAGCACTTCCCAGACTGTGGGTCATGACCCCAAATGGGATGACTTCATCAACAGATAGCATCCAGGCAATCCCCAAGGTGCAAAGGACACCATTATACAAAATGGCCTCCCCCACAGGGCGTGATCTCACATGCACTTTATGCACAAGGTCACGTCGCATGGAAGATGCTATTTTGCTCTACAGAACGGCACCCTCCTTGCAGCGTGATGTCGCACGCACAGTATGTGTGAGAGATCATGCGATCCAGAAGGTGCCATTTTGTAAAGCAAAATGGCATCCTCCTTGCGGCAGGACCTTGCATATACAGTGCCTGTGAGGTCACACTGCAGGGAGGACACCATTTTTAAACAGCAACTTCCATGCTGTCTGAGGTAGTGGAAACAACCCATCTGAAAATGGGGTCCTGCAGGGAAAATGTTTGGGAACCACTTCCCTAGCCTCACCACCCCACTGCAGGGGAGAAACCCTGAGCTATTCCCCACACCCCAGCCCAGTGTGGCTGAAGCCTAGGGCCCCTGCTGGGCCCTGGAGTTTTAAAGCATGTTGGGGCAGGGGCATGGGGAGGGACTGGGAAATAATGTATGAGAATTTAACCCAAGATCCAGTCTATCATTTGTCTCAGTGCTTTATTGCGAAGAGCAGCACAGGCTGTGGAAGTACAACTTTTCCCTTCCTGCCTAACCTACGGGCTTCAAACCTGACCTGGAGGGGCCACCTTTAAAGGAGAAATTATACTCCATCCTCCATGATCATTCCGTTCTTGGCCTCTTTTCTGGGGATACCAAGAAGGGGCCCAGCTGTGGCGCTGGTTTTATGATGCGAAAACCTGGTCACTAAGAGCCAGGTTCAGACCACCAACTGATTTCACGTAGGCCACTGAACAAGCATTGCATGGGAACAACTCGCACTCACTGACTCATTACTGCTTTGGGGTGGATTTAAAATGGTGATCTGAAAGTGAGAAATTCAGTTCCCTGCTATTAGCAGATTTGCACTGTGCTGTACTGTGGATATATACAGTAGGTTAGTTTTGTTTCGCTACAAGCAAAGGTAAGCATACAAAGACTGCAGGCATTTCTTGCCTTTCAGCCACTTTAAACTTAAAACATAAAGTCTGACATGCTATGAAAACAGGATATCAGCTTTGTCAAAAAGATCACAAGGGGTTTGAGGTTTTTTACCTTAGTTGCGTCTGTGTGTGTCTCTCTCTCTATCTACTGATTTCTGTGTGCACTGAAGTTACATTCACAGGAGGAGTGGAAGAGATGGCAGTGGCTGAAACACAACTGTATTCAAAAGTCTTCAACAAAGTAAAAAAAAACAGAAGCACCTGCGCTTTACTGGAATCCCTCTTGTCCATGGGATTCCCTGCACATACAGCGTGAGTAATATGTTTAAATTAACTCAATATATTAAAAGAACTTTCTCATAAAAATTAGAACATGGGTAGCTGGCATTTTTTAACAGAGAAAATAGACATCTGCTTGACGGGGATGTTACTGTACATGGATATGATCTCCTGCTCTGGGCTTCTTTTATAGCATTTTTGTGGGGTATTGAGTGTATCCTAAAAAGAACCTAATGTGTATCCATTTTTTATATCAAAGGTAAAACAAAAACGATCCGCTTTTAGGGTTGAGAGATTATAAACCGTGTTAAGCACACGTGTTAGTTATCTCCCACAGTAAAGCCTAAAACAAGTCACTGTTTGCATTCATCACTTTTGCTGTAATGCAGTTAAATTTAAAGACATCTTTCAGCATGTGCTCTGTTCTACACCACTGCAATAACATGTCACCATATGTAGAACACTGGACACTTGGTTTACTTTTCACAAAACTTAGTTTTTTTTCTGGTTAGAAAAATTATATGAACGTCAACGTCACTCTCTTTTTTACTTTTTTTATTCCATAAAGGATTTTTCTCAATTTAGGATCATGGTAAAAAATTACATCCCAAGGGGGTGGAAATAGTATATGAATGAAAAATGATTAAAAGTACCAAATGCTGTCCTCAGTTCTCCTGGCAACCCCTATGAAGGAGCAGTTAAACAGAGCGCAGAATTTGACTCTGCATTAAAGAAAAATGCAGTATTAAGGTCACTCATTTTCCAAATGCTTTTATGTGAGATTTTCAAAGGGGAATAGGGGAATCTAGGGCCTCAACTCATTGACAGTTGGGCAGCTTAATTCTCCTATGTGCCTTTGAAAAATCTCACTATTCAAAAATATTACTTTCTTTCCTACAAATTCTTTAACGTGTGTGTGTGTGTGTGTGTGTGTGTGTGAGAGAGAGAGAGAGAGAGAGAGAGAGAGAGAGAGAGAGAGAGAGAGATCCATTCAAATGAACTTAAAACTTAGGACAACACAGCTTCATTTCTGATTTTATGTATTATAGCTTCTATATTATTATATATATTGTTATATATTGGCTTCTTATTGAAAATAAAACCAACCAGCGAAACAACTATGTATATAAAAGTTCATTATAAAAAATATTAAGTTAATTTTCTATACAGCTTTCTGTTTTGGGGTGTGGACCTTGTGCTTGATTTCAGTTACTGAGCTTCGGTAGCTTCCATGAATGTCAACTGAAATTCCGAGGGCACAGCTCTTCTGAAAATCTGGCCCATGGTCTCTCCCATCAGGCACCCCAAACTCAAGACACCCAAAATGCCAGTTTTGGCTCCGCTGTCTAAATTCTTCAGCTGTTCTTTAAAACATGTTGCCGCTACTAATAAGGTGTGTTTAGACTTTCCTAATTTAAAGGAAATAGATAAATAGTCAAAGTGTTGAACATGTCCAGTTAAAAATTCAAAAAGTAACCTGTATTTTTGCCTGAAATTTGAACTGAACAGCTTTCTGGGCTTAGGGGCTTGTGGTTATTATTTTAAAAATTCTTGCCTGTGCCTGCACTTCCTGATTTCCACCATGACTAGTATTCCTGGCCTGGCTGAAACCAGGTTGTGTTGCAAATATCGTAAGATAGCCTGATCTTATATGATTTAGAGCTGCAGTGCCAGAGCGTCTTTTACACTAAGGCCCCTTTACATCTGAGAAGTTTAAAGGTGCTTTAATGTAAATGGGAATTAGGCCCAGAATCTCAGCAACATATTAGCAACCAACTTCATGCTTAGACAATTGCTAATAGCATTTCCTGACAGGGATATGGTAGTTTGTTCTACTTCTAAAACAGAACTTTAAAAAAATATATGTAAGAACTCTTCTGCTTTTGGTCTGATAGGTCTTTGTAGACATAGGATCCATTTTTTTACCTTATTGTTTATTATTTGCTTTGTGGAAGTGCATAGGAGCTTCAGTCTAGGCCACTGTGCCAAGTGCAATATGGACACGCACGCACACGCACACGCACACGCACACGCACACGCACACGCACACGCACACACACACACACACACACACACTCTCTCTGGGTGCGTCTACACTTATAAATTAAGTTATCTTAAGCTTTCTTAAATTGACTTAATTTACTCTGCATCTACACTACACTTTCCTTACGTTGACTTAAGCAAGCTGCTTAAGTCGACTTAAGGAAAATTAAGTCGACTTTTTAAAACCTCGTTTTAAGTTGACTTTTGGCTTAAGTCAACTTTCTAAAGTCGACTTAAGCCAGTGTAGACCTGGAGTAGCCCTAAGTCGACTCTAAGTTGACTTAGGGCTCTCCAGGACTCCCCCACTGCCCTCCCTGCCGGGGGGGGTGGCAGAGGGAGAGCCTGGCATGCTCCCCCACAGGTCAGGGCAGAGCCCTGCCCACCCTGCCCCTATGCCCTGCCAGGGTCCCTGTCCTCCTTTGCCCCATTGTACCCAGGTACAATGGGGCAAAAGCTGAGCCCCCTGGCACTTGGCAAGGGGCACCCCCCCTGCCACCGTGGACCAGTCCAAGGTCCCCCTAACCCCTACAAGTCGACCTAGGCGTCCAGTGTGGACGATCTAGGTCGACTTTGTAGGGTACCCCCAAAGTAGACTTAAAATTTAGGTGTGGACATGCTAAGTCGACTTAACAAAGTCAACTTAAAGTCGACTTTGTTAAGTTGACTTAGGTAAGTCGACCTAAATTAACAAGTGTAGACATAGCCACACACACAAAACCCCAGTTGCTGCCTAAAAAAGTTTACAGTCCAAATATGAGCTAAGACAACAGATGGCTACAGACTGACACAAGGAAACAATAAGACAATACTGATTAGCAGTGGTTTCAGGACCTCAGGTACCTAGCCATTTTCAAGTTTTTTATAGACTTAATGGCAAAGGAGAGTTTTAAGGAGGGAAATGAAGGAGAACAATGATCTGGCTTTGTAGAAGGTGAAAAGGAGCACTTCCCAAGAGTTGGGGGTGACATGGGAGAAGGCATAAAAGTTCATTTGAACATGTAACATGTGGGTGATGGAAATTGGCACTGGTAAAGCAGAGGCAGGAGTTAATTCTTGATAGTGTATGAGAGGTGATGGGTAGGGTAGGGATAGCTTGTGAAGGGCCTTGGAAGTGAAAACAAACAGCTTAACCATTATGCTATGGAAAAAGGAGAGAGAGTGGAGGGAGATAAAAAGAGCGGTGATATAGTCAAAGAAACTAGCTAGGAAAATGATCTTCACAACAGCATTTTGAACAGATATGAGTCGAGTAAGATTGCATTTGTCAAGGCCAGAGAGAAGGATGTTGCAGTAATCAAGATTCTGAATAAGAGTTTTAGCTGTGCGGATGGATGAGAAAGGCCGTACCTTAGAGTTGTTATACAGGAAGAATCAGTAAGATTTACATATAGTCTGGATGGACCTCAAGAGAGGTCTGAGGCAAAGTTAACACCCAGTTTACAGTCTTGAGTGACAGGAAGGATTGTGGTGGTATCCACAGTGCTTAAGAAAGAAAGTAGTGGGGAGGGTTTGATGAACAGATTAAGAGTTGTATTTTGGTCATGTTGAGCCTTCAATAATAAGAGACACAGCATGTCATATGCAAGTAAAACATTTAATTATTTCTTTACAAATCCACATACAATTTTCTCCTTGGGGAGAGGATGAAAGAAAGAAGCACATGAAACAAAGACTAGTTGCATTGGTTAATACGCTGCTGGAAGGTGTGCAGATACCGCAGCGTAAGAACTTGAACAGAAGGGAATTAAATGTTACAAATTTGGCTTCAGGACCCTAACTGGCAGAAAATACTGTCTCAAGTGATCATATGGGTTTAGCAAAAGAAAAGGGTGAGTCATAGAACTGTGACCGGGCTGAAATGTCCAGATTCCATTTCCTCTCCTGGCCTTTTCCCCGCCTTCCCAACCCCAAGAAACACAGCTCTTGGTCTCAAAGACGTGTGCGTACATGCAGGAACATACTGCCCTGATAGAAAATGAATATGGATATAATATGGTTCCAGAAACAGTCATTATGTATTAGAGATAGACCTGAACCAAAACCCAAGACCTGGTTTGCCTCTGAATGTATGGCTTAAATCTGTCACTCTAATGGGCAGAATCCAAACACTGGCTTCTTTGGGAAAATTTGGATCCAGATTTCTGGATCCCAAGTATAACAGTGGTTCTCCCCTCTGTAGTGTTTGGAGCTGGAATTTTGTTTGGGCCCATCTTTAATAATAATGTGGGCCCATATGCACTACAGACCATGCTTAAACAAGTACATACAATATATTAAAGAATAAGTCTCCAGAACTCAAAGGAGAATTTGCTATTATCATTTGTCTTCTGTATCTATTTTAGTCTCATGGTGAATCCACTTTATTTTCCTTAGGCAAAAAGCTTTGGCTGCTACTGGACACAAGACAATAGAAGAAGCTTCAAGGTGGTAAGTATAATAGAATTTACAGTCCCCCAAGGCGTACTTTTACATGAAACCAAATAAAATGTAGTTGCTTATGGACTGTTTCCCTGTTGGATTTAGATTTAGCAGACTTCTGGGTAAAATGAAATCAAACTTGAGCTCATCTTTATTTTGCTTTATGGGAATTGTTTTGTTTGATCATATTTCTTGCAGGCATAACATTAAGTGCAAAAAGTGCAAAGTAAAAGCGAGAGCACAGTTCCTGCTTCCTAGAAAATGGCTCTGTTTTATGGAACATCAGGAAACATGTCATTGGAGGGAAGGGTGGATACTGTCATGATCACCTAATATCGACAGTCAAAAAAGGGAGTATTGTGGATGAATCATTATGTAATAAAATGTCTCCAACTTCTCACACGAAAAAGCCTTGTTCTCACAGAACTGGATGATGACTATAGTTCTGAGAAGAAAGGAAAGCAAAGGTAGAAAAGAAGGTATTAAAAATCAGAAAGATGACAATAGTAAAGGAATTTGGAAGACCCTGCGTTATGAGGCACTGACTGACGGGGACATAGCCCCAGGTGGGAAAAGCCATACAATCAAGCTGAATGGCAAAGAGTCTGCGGTTTTAAAAATGAGAATCCCTGGTAGGCACGGCCATGTGTAATGTCAACTATTACTCTGGCGCCATCTGCTTTTTCGCCAGCCTGAGACGCTGATGGTGGAGTACTGAGATGTTGATGATGCTGATTAATTTTGTAATTTAAATCCCCAATGTAAGGGTATATGTACACTACAGCCCCAACCCTGCAGCTTGCCACTGTCAAGTTGTAGTATAGCTGCTTTCTGCATCAATGAAAAGGGGTTTTCCCACTGATGTAGTTATTCCATCTTTCAGAGAGGCAGTAGTTACATTGATGGAAAAATCTTTCTGTTGACTTCGCCATGTACACTAGGGACTAGGGTAACGTTGCCAGGGCAATCAGGCCACAACATTTTTCATAACCCAGGTTGATATAGCTAGGTCAATCTAACTTTTAAATGTAGACCAGGCCTGAGTCAAATCTCAAACCCATGCTCTCTGCTGTATTTCTGAGATGGAGAAGAGTAATAAAAGAGCACCCCGCAACAATAATGCTTCCTACAATGCAATTGATTTTACTCCAAACGGGGCCACGTAAGGCAAATATAGTTAATCATCCAGGTGCAAAGGCTTAGGTTCATAAGACTGCACAGTTGAAATGTGGACTGTATACCACTTTGCTGTGGTTTCCAGCCAGGCTGAGATGTGACTTTTATGTGTCCTTTTTATATTGGAGCCGGAGGTTTTGGATCTGGGTCATTTGTTATAAAACATGTTAATTTGTGCCATGTACTTGCCTCTGACATTCAGAATGATGAGCAAGCAGGGGATTGTATGTTCATCCCTGTCCATGGCCAGTCTATCAGCTCTGCTACAAAACAAGCTCCATCCGAAATTATTTCATCCTATGAATCGAAAACATTGGAAGCAGATCATGCTGGAGCTCTGAGAGCTAAATGGCTGCTGTTTCAAATTGGAGCATGATTTATTAATCTCACTTCATACTTCTTTTTGTTTGTTGTTGGGGTTTTTTGTTTAGTTTTTTTATGGGGTGTTTTGTTTTTTGGTTGTTTTAACAAAAACTAGAAAAAAAATCAGCTGTTGTTTTTTTTTAAAGATTTTGTTGAGCCTATTTTTTCAAAATTTCCTCCCAACATTTTTTCCCCCCAGTTTTTTGGTGGTTTGGTTTTCATCACTTTTCCAATGGCAAAATAGAAAATGAGGCAGAAAATGAAACAAATAATGCTACAAGTTTTCTGTTTTCAAATCCTGAAAATTTATTTTCATTTCAAGAGAAATGAAAGTTTTCATTTAAAAAAAAAACAGACCTTATTCCATCGATAAGTATGGTAAGGGGAAAATTTTTGACCTGCTCTAGTTTTAATCTATTTTTATTTCATTATGAATTTCTTTTCATGGAACAACTGTTTCTATTTTTCCTTCTCTGCCATGGTTGTGGATTTATTCACCAAAGTGATGGAGGAATGTATATACAATTGTTTCTTAATTTATGCTCTATTTTGCACTCTCAATTTCAGGTTGCACTCTCATTGTAATGATCCTTCTTTGGATGATCCAATCCCTCAGGAATATGCTCTCTATTTGTGCCCCTCCGGCCCCTTGTATGAGAAACTGCAGGAGTTTTGGAAAGAGAGCAAGCACCAGTGTGCAAGAAACAAAGCCCATGAGATTTTTCCACACATAACTCTTTGTGATTTCTTTACGGTAAGAAAGCCTTTAACAATTCCATTGAGCACCAAAAAATATGCTAATGTATAAATAAGACTGAAATCTGGGCTCTGTTGAGCATGTGTTTTCATCTGCACTTACAATTATTTTGCACTAAAACTTCCTTACCTAATTGATAGAATGCTTGTGTGGTTGTTTTCTACATGCAAACCGGGTTTATGCATATGTATTGTATTTGTGCATACAAATGATAGTGCACAAAAATTATATGGACGAGGGATTCAATATGCAAAGTTCCGTGTGTTCAAATAAAGCCATGTTTTGAAACCCCAGTAACAGTTTCCCATCAAAGTGTGTTATGACACAGGCTAAGGCAATTGCATTTATTCCCTTTTCATTGACAAATGTCAATAAAAAATATCTGGATGGTGGATGCTGAGGAGTGATTGGGCTAACAAATGTTAGGGACTGTGAACAGGGATTTAAAGGCGATTTTCAAGTTTTGTGAGAGCAGAGTGGCTGGATTTAGGATTCTTTGAGGTCTGATCATTTAAGCCCCATGTATGCATATGTCAATGCAATTGCCTGCCTAATTTGTGTATGCAGCTAGCACGGCTGTATTTGCAAATCATATGTTTTCATGCGCAAGTAGTCAGTAGCATATCTTTTTGCCTTCTGAGCATGCAATTAGGCAAGCAGTTGCATATGCATTGTGCACAGAAAAGCAAACCCTCAGACATATCATCTACGTAACATCCTCTGTGCATGCATTTCTCACTGCTTTTGGATGCAGACTGGAAGTAGGCGCGCTCAGTTCACTGTTGAGAAAGTTCCACATACTAAAAATAACTACAGAGAAAAAGTTGGTTTTCTTTGCTTTTTTCTCCTGCTCTGTCTGGTGCTTCATTTGCTCCCCTGCCCATCCTAGTTCACATTCTATACCTTAGTATTACCATGGGATATAATCTTCAAAAGTGTGTAGGTGATTTAGGAGCCTAACCCCTATTTTCAAAAGTACCTTAGAGCCAGATTTACATACTTACCGTATTTTTCGGACCATAAAACGCACTTTTTTCCCCAAAAGTGGGGGGAAAATGAGGGTGCGTCTTATAGTCCGAACCAGTGAACCCCCGATTCCCTAAGGAATCGGAAATTGAAGAATGGCATTGAAGAAATTGCAGAATGGAAATTGAAGAAAGGAGCCGCTGGGGGATCGGGGGCGGG
>ML685798.1:21454495-21507091 GCA_007922175.1 Pelusios castaneus | reverse complement strand
CTCCGCTGGAGCTTCTGCAGCCACCCAATTCCCCCAGCTGGTTGGCTATCAGCAGGAGCTTCGATTATCCGGGCTTTTTGATTATCCGGCTCACGGGCGCCGGTCATTAACCCGGATAATCGAGGTTCTACTGTACTTGTAAATGTCTGTAAATGAGACTGAAACTTTTGTGCTGAAGGAAACATATATTCAGGAATACTCTTCAGAGCAGAATGCCTAATAGTATCATATAGTCAAAGCTATATTTGAGATATGCACTATCAATGTATTATCTATTAGTCACTGTGCTTCCTATGCAGTCCTCCTACACAAGCTATACTGTACAAAGAGAGCTATGTGAAACTCTACATTTTTGCCTTATGAGTTAATATGCAAAACCAGTTTTCAGAAACTTACAAAATGGATCAATGGCCAAATATCCCTTTATTTGCACAGATAGACATAGCTTTTCAACATAACAGTGCTGATCAAAATCATGATGCTTTGCTAGTCAAATCCAATTAAGAGTAAATTGAAGGAAATAATGAAATTTTGTGGGGAAATGACAAAATGTTATCACTGGCTTAGGTGGAAAGTCAAGTTTGAAGTACTTTTGGTCTTCAAAGCATGATTCTTTCATTAAAAAAATGTTATATGTATTTGGAGGTGAGAGTGGGGGAAAGTTTTGTTTTTCTGATGGTCTGGGTTATGCTGGAAATCAGACAAGATTATCATAATGATCACTTCTATCCTTAAAATCAGTGATTTATTTCCTTTTTCTTGCTATGAAGTTGCTACAGCTTTGATATGAATATATGTCTCTGATGAATAATCCTACAAAGCAGATTCCCACAAAGCAGATTTTCAGTCATCTGTTTTCTCTTGTATTCTGCTACGCTGGATCTCAGAAATTTGTCATTTGATCAGAAGGTTCTTCTCACTTGTCTTTCCCAGAATCCCATTAGACTGGACCACAGTGAATCAACAATTTCCCTTGTTTGCTTTGGTGCATGTAAAATGGGATATCCCTAAGGTGATAATATGGAATCAATCACTTTTTTTTTTTTTAAACCAGGGAGATACTTAGTCAGATTTTCAGAACTGGCTAACTAAAATGCAGAAGAAAATTGTAAATTATAAGTCATAACCCATTAAAGCCTATGCCTTAATTAATTTGTTAGTCTTTATAAGTGCCAGAGGACTCCTTTTTTTTTTTTTTTAAAGATACTGTGCATGCATAATAGAAATGCATATGTGTTCCTTACTACTGCCTTTGTATCTGGGACTGTAATGTTCTCTTTTGTTTTAGGAAAATACCATAGGGCAGATCTGAACTTCCCTCCCAGTCTGCCAAAACGAAAAGATGGCATCAAACATTTTGAATATGATCCTCCTTTATCATGCTGTGGTATTTTCCAGTCTAGACTTGTAGGTAAGTAAGATATTATTCTCATAGGAACTTAAGGGGGTGGAAGAAAGACTTCTGAAATTTGTGAAAGCGCACATCAACTTTACCATAGGATTGCTTCCTGTCAGCATAACTGGCGGACTTCCTTTAAAGACAGCAAGGAAGAGACTTGCTCTTTCATATGGGAGCTGTAAAACAGTGTGGGGAACAGGGCCAGTTGCTCAGTAATGCAAGAGCCAGCCTGTCACCTTATGGCAGGGAAGGTTTAGAGCAATGAGCCACAGCACTGGACATTCTGCATCTGGTTTGAAATGGAACAGTGTTACTGTAGCATCTCTTGGTTGGCTAGAGTGGGGGCGGCTTCTTTCTCTGTAGACTGTGCATGAGCAGCTCGTTGTATTTGATATTTGAGCTGTATTGGTTAGTCAGAACGAATACACGTGTTACAAGCTGTGTTTCTGTTCCTGATGAACATGACGCTTGGGGACAGGTTTGTGGTCCAAATACTTGTCTAAGTGCCATTCACAAATTTTAAATTTTCTTTCTGTGACTGTTTTTCAAGTATTCACTTAACATTTCCTCTTCCCACAAACATTCCTGACAGAGAACTGGTTCACCATAATATTTGTGGAAAGTGAATTAAAAAGAGGCATGGGTGCATTCAAAGTCAGTTTGCTGAAGAGTTCAAATGATATCTGTGGAAAATATTTTGCAATAGTACTCATGGTTGTAAAGAGTGCCTCGTGTATATTCCCTTGCAGGAGAAGCTCTGCTGGAGAAACAAGAGGCAGTCAGCCATGTGTACTGTTCACCTGCACTCCGTTGCATACAGACAGCTCAGCATGTGCTAGAAGGTAAGATAGTAAAAGGGTTATGTTCTTTTGCCACAGTGGACATTTCTGAGTCACTCTTCTTCAAAGCCAATCACAGTGGAGCAGCTAAAATGCTGCATGGCTTTTTCAATATTTACTTTTGCCTTTAATCACTGATGACAGATATTTCTGTCTAGAGCCATGACTAGGTGATAATGTGAGGAAGTAATAAAGTTTCTCCTCTATGCCAGTACAATCATATTTAATTGAATATTGTCCAAAAGAATAAATCCAGAATCTAACATTATATAAGACAAAGGAATTTCAGATTAAGTAGACTCTTCCGCAAAGGATTCTTGTGCAAAAATTAAGTGTTTTCATTATGCTGGGGTACAGGTACCTTGGAAAAGAAAGAAGACTTTCTGTTGGAAGTTTGTCTTTGCAGAAAAGAGGGTTGAGACCCCCAAATTATTTTAAAACTAGTCATTTTCAATGAGGAAGCCCACATGATAAGTCACTCAGAAATTTCGTTTTAAAATCACAAAGCCATGGATGATAGGACTCTATAGATGTGTCTAAACTTACAAGTTAGGTCAACTTAAGGAGGCTTAAGTTGACTTAAACTACTCTGCGTCCTCACTGGGCTTTCTTAAGTCGACTTAAGCATTTCCTTAGGAAAAGTTAAGTCGACTTAATAACACCTCATTTAAGTCGATTTAACACTTAAATCGACCTTACTAGGTTGACTTAAGCCAGTGTGGATGGGGATTAGCACCTAAGTCAACCTTATTTAGTCATCTTAAAGTGTTAAGTCAACTTAATAAGGTTGAAAAGGGGCTATGTCTACACTAGAAAAGTTAAGTCGACTTTTGCTAAGTCGACTTAATAAGGTCAAATGTAAGTCGTCAAAGTTGACCTTATTAAGTTGACTTAATAAAGTTGGCTTAACTTTTCTAGTGTAGACATAGCCTTTGATTCCAGAATTGGGAAGGGACACTGAGTTTCTTCTGGGATTTCATGTGGGTCAGCATGGCCTTCTGAAAATATAGAATAAAACTCTTTAACAAGGAGATTTTTCTTTAACCCTATGTTTGCAGGCTTGGATTTATCGCTTCATATAGGCCCAGTGCACAACATGGTATATAAAAAGAGCATAAAACAATTTTCTTCATGAAATTTTTTTTGCACTTGTAGTACTTCCAAACCCTGAGTCCTTGTCTCTATTTTGTTCTGGACCCCACAGAACACAGAGGAATTGCTCCACAAATAATAGTTTAAGAAGTTACACTTACAGTCAAGAATATAATATACTTTCTTCTCCTTCCCCTAGGTTGCTAGCTTCAGAACTTCACAAAGTATTGTTTATGCATGTGGTAGAATATCGAGACTCCATTTAATCAATATTATGTGTAATTAATGCTCTTTCTTTTTCATTGTATTTTTATTTTGTTAATAGAATTGTTACCAGGAGTCAGTTCTCACATGCAGTCACAGCTTAAAACTCTGGGTGTACCTTTCCATTTAAAAAAACCTCTTGTTTGTTACAGGTCTTAAATTAGAACAGAAAATTAAAATCAAGGTAGAACCTGGACTCTTTGAATGGACCAAATGGGAGGCAAGCAAAATAATTCCTTCCTTTATGTCACTGACAGAACTAGCAGAGGCTACTTACAATGTCGATACCAGTTACAGGTAAATGTTGCACATACAGTATTTTTATGTGTATTTCTGAGAACTTTCCTGCTTTGGGCAGTTTTTAAATATCATATACCTCTGTTGCAAAAATCAATAGCTATGTTCACACTGGCAACTTAGTTCGAATTAAGGAGGCTTAATTCAAACTAACTAAAGCCATGGCTACACTAGGCTTTAATTAGTTCAAATTAAGGGCTTCCTTAATTCGAACTAATAAGTTTGAATAGGGTATTTGAACTAAGGGTTAATTCGAACTAACTAGTTCGAATTAGCCAATGGGGCCATGTTAATTCAAACTAATTTCTTAGTTCAAACTAACCAGCCATTGAAATGAATGGGGATCACTAATTTGAACTAAGTATGTGCCATTCATGGCACGTGCTTAGTTCGAACTTACTTTTTCTAGTTTGAATTAAGCTAATTCGAACTAACTAAAATTAGTTCGAATTAGTTAGTTCGAACTAACTAATTCGAACTAATTTTAGCAAGTGTAGACATAGCCAATGATTCTGGATGTAGGCCATTGACTTTAACAGACAGAGTAGGGGCTGAATGAAGCCTATATGGTTTGGTCCCAAAAGATGATGCAGATATATACGGTTTGAGGGTTTTTTTTAAACTATAGGATTCACTCTTATTGGACAATATGACATACTGATATGCAAATAATTCATACATGTATGTGAGTGGATGTATACAGAGTCTGAATTTTATTCCTATTGAAGTGAATGGCAGTTTTGCAAGATCAAGCCCATGCCTGATCATCTAAATATTTTAGACTCTAAAGATGGGCATCCATATTTTTGTTCTTATAACTATATATATATATAAAACCTATGTTTTTTAAGTTCAAAAAATTTCCCTGTCATGTCACATTTCAGCCAAGAAGGAATTGTATAGTATTTTGGTGATATGAGTCCTTTCCGTGGTGCACATCTCAAAATTGAATGAGGGATTCAGAATATGTCCCAGACGGGGTTTTGTGAGACCAGAGACTTAGTAAAGAATGAGGAGGGAATGCTGATCTCACAGGATCATGGAGCTGCCAGAGTTTGCACAATTCCACACGTGAACTTCTCAACAGTGAGAAAAAGTCACCAATTTTTAGCTAAGTTCTTCTAAATACCAAGTGTAAGGGGGGCAGAGCCCATTTCCTACACACACTGGAGCAGAGAAATGTAGGAACCAAGGGCAGCCCAAGAATGTTGGGGAAAGAGAGATGACAGCAAGGCAGCTACCATTCAGATTGTCTAGGTTGGCAGGACATTAATGTTCCATTAAAATAGATTTCTGCATTGAATTCTGTGGTGGCTTTTATTTTGCTCAAAAATAATCAGTGCACTCATACACGTCTGCTTTTTTGGTCCCTGCCTTCCACAGTGCAATTCTGTGGTTTGGTGCAGATTCTGAATGTTTGCAAACCACAGCAGAACAGGAAATGGCAACAGGTTTGGATCTATTTTTGCCTTTTATCTTGCTCACAGTGCCATATATCCTGCATTACACACTTGCAGTGCATGGCCAAACCCTGGAAATCACTCACTTAATAAAGGTACATAACTCTGGGGTTTCCCATATGTACACAAGTAAAAAAGTGGTGTGTCTTTATTGCATTGCTCAACATAGAACAAAATCCTTAGTTTCAGAGTGAGTAAATAGAGCAACCCTTTCATCTTCCTAGATTCAAATGTATTCACAACAAAATTACTATTTTCCCTAGTTTCTTGCTTTCCTTACAAACTCATTCTATGTTTACACTTACTATGTCTACAATTAGCTTAATTTGAACTAGAAAAAGTTAGTTCGAGCTAAGCAAGTGCCATTCATGGCACTTGCTTAATTCGAATTAGCGATCTCCATTGATTTCAATGAGCCGGTTAGTTCGAACTAAGAAATTAGTTCGAATTAACATAGCCACATTGGTTAATTCGAACTAGTTAGTTCAAATTAAGCCTTACTTCTAATGCCCTATTCAAAGTTATTAGTTCGAATTAAGGAAGCCCTTAATTTGAACTAATTAAAGCCTAGTGTAGCCAAGGCTTTAGTTAGTTCAAATTAAGCTTCCTTAATTCAAACTAACTTGCCAGTGTGGACATAGCCATTAGTGCTTCCTTCCCCACCCTCCACCCATCAGCTGACATAAGACACCACAGAGACAGGCCATGACTGAAGATGGGTAAAGCATTTAACAGGTGGAGGGGAAAACTGTAAATTGTGTGACACTGTAGCAAGTCAGAAACTGAATTATCTGAACAAACTAGAAACATGCATTTTGTACATCCATGAAAATAGTGTCGCTTCTTACCCTAGATGTTTCATGGGGCATGTGCTGATTAATAGCACGAGAGGTCTCCATGTTTCTAAACAAAACTGCCTCTTTATTAAGACAATTGTTTGTAGAGATGCTCCAAATGGATCTGGCATTCTAGTTATGAGCAGACAGACTGGCTTCCTGGTGCCTTCTCCAATTTCCAAATCCTTCCCTAATGAAATCTGTGCTCCTTCCTCCAAGTTCCATATGGGGATACCCCAGTCAGATCATGTTTCTGGTCTCTCTATCTCCATGTGTATGCTGATAAAGAGTCTTATTTCCTAGCCCCAGTCATCTGCCCTAAGTCAGTGTTAAAAAAGGTCAAGTCTTGTCACATGGCCAAGGTCAAACTCCACAGGGCTCCAGTGGCTACTGTTAACATATTCTCCGGATACATGTAACTCTACAGTACCGTCCCTTCCACCCCTTTTGACTCCTCCTGTCGTTAGCATCCTCACTATCCTCTCTTTAGGGAAGAACCATTTCACCTGTTTCTTTTCTATGTTTGTAGCAAGGCCAAATGAGGTCCAAGCTTTGCTTTTTAACTCCATCATTGAGTTTTGCCCAGTAATGCAGATCCCTGCTATATAGATATTGTATTCCTCAAATACTCCATCACCATGTGGACTCTGCAAATTAGCAAGTGCCACCAAAGCTTCACATCACTCCTGGTACTGTTTGCCAAAGATAATGCCTCTGGGTCTGGTATTACTATGTAGAAGAATTAGTATTAGTCTGTAACCCTCCTGAAAGGACTGTGCTTAGTGGTGAGATTTCTGCTAAGTCATGTAAAATATCTCTACCCACTGATTCACATTTAGATTCTTTAAGTAAAAGTCATGATCATTTTATGTTCAGGTCCCTGATTGTTCTCCATCAGTAGAGGTATTCTGTCTCAACTAACTTACTCTGTAATGACAATAAAAGACAGGATGGTCTAGAGGAGCTGGGGCTGGAGTGAGTGTCAGGATACCTGGATTCTGTTCCTGAATCAGCCACTGATCTGTTAGACAAGTCACTTAACCTCTCTACCTGTTTCCTCTCCCACAGTTTGTCTTTCTTGCTATTTAGATTGTAAGCTACTTGCCGCAGGAACTGCATCCACATGTATCAAATATGTACAATACCTCTAGTATGGAGCTTTGATCTCACTTGGAGCCTCTCAGAACTACTGTAATAATCTAGAATAATCTGGTATCTAGAATAATCTAGTGTCAGTGATCACACACTGAAAGATATCTGCACTCCTCACAGGTTTTTAGTGACCACTTATTCTTTGCTTTCTGAATTGGTGTTTAGATACTGTATTGAATGGGTCCCTGTAAAAGTAAAGTCGGCATGCTTAGCCCTCTATTTATGTATTGTATCTCTTATTCAGTGAGGATCCCAGGTTTAAAAGTTCTGATGACAGTCTGAATTTCATTTAAACAGTAAGGCATTTGTACTGTATGAGAGTACACATTTGCTTTCTATCTAGTCACTGTTCATTCTGCATACTGCTTTTAAATGGATGAGATAAGCTGATCAGATTCTGATCTTCTGTGTGGTTGAAAGACGTTAGCTGGTGTAGTTTCCTAGAATACATTCATTGCATGTGACAGCACATTGCAACGTGCGGCTGTCCACGTCTCTAGCTAACAGGAGAGGTGACTTATAGGAAGAAATAATGAAAGAAATAAAAAGTTTCCTTTGTACATTTACTGCAGCATAACTCTACATATTTAAAGCCAGATCCTGATTGACAGCAGCTGAAGATCAGGCCCTTAGACTTTAAAAAGTATCTCATATATGCAAGGGAGACTTATAAGTGAAGAAACTATAAAAGCTGCCCCAAACTGCCCAAAATTCTAAGATTGGCCCAATATTATTAAATATCAGTCTTTATAAAGACCAGTGAGACTAAGTAAAAAGGAAACAAGGATTTTATTTTTGTTTAATTTGTTTTGTCAAAGCAGATACAAGTAGGAATTTTTAAAGGGGCATTAAAACCAAGGGACCAAATGTTGGAATCTGTCATATAATTGGTGTCAATGGTAGTTCTGTATAGGTAAGGACTTCAGGAATTGGCTCAGTTTTTAAGCTAAAAATCCATCCTACTTGAACAATGGTTTGGTTTTTTTTAAGTTCTTGACTGGAGGAGCCTATATTTGTATTTTTTTTCAAACACAAGCATTTCTGAGGCATCAGCTATATTTCTTATAAATCACATGATTTGTTGTGATGTTTACTCAGGGACAGTTTCCGTTACTCTTATTCACATTGAGCAATAGCATATTCTGTGAGTTCCTCTGTTGAATTCAATGGGGCTACTTGCAGAGATACTGTTTGGTGTGAGTTGACGTACCATAGTTCACTGTCTCTCAGGTGGAGATGGTGTACAGGTACTGGTTTGTTTACTGAGACTTGCGAATGTTGACAATGTCCCAATATAGTGTCTCCTCTGTGATTTTATTATCAGATGTACTTTCCCAGTTTCCTCCCTGGTGCCATCAGAGAGTTATGAAGAGTACGTAAACAGATGCTCAGCAGTTATAAAACAGATTGTCCGTGCCTGTACAAGTGACGGTAAATATTTCAGATTCTCGTATCTGGTGCCTTGTGTTTTCTTTTACAGGATAGGAAACAGAGCCTTGCCATATGAATTACATTTAGTGTGGGTTGTTGATATCACCTTATTTTTGAAGATAAATTAAACATCAGCCTGTGTCATACTAAATTAATTTATATATTACATGAAATAGAAATAGACAGGTAAGACTAAACATAAGGCGGTAAAATATTCCATTGCTAAATCATATTATATGCTGGGTCTTAGTTTGTTGGCTGACATGATGATGATGTGCTGCTGCTTTGCTTTTTTAAAAGCTTCATTTCCTCGCTCCCCTCTATCCCCCTCCCACGCCACACAAATGCTTGCTCTCACTAGCAGAAGTGCATGTAACATAGCAAACATTTCGTAAAAGGCTAGCCACACCTAACCAGTCTATATATCACACAGCTCTGCAAAGATGAGCAACACAAAACCAGCTAATAAGCATAACCAGCACACAGTGAATGGAAAAGTTACAGTTCTCTTCCTTTAATTATTTTGGTGCAGCTGGTATTATCCTGATAGTGGGTCATGGATCATCCCTGGATTCCTTCACTCGACCTGTACTAGGGCTCCCAGCCAGAGACAGCAATGATTTTTCCCAGTTGGTTAGAAAGGTAAGAAGTTTTTCCAGCTCTTGCTCCCCATTTTCTCCTTCGTATATTTTCCATAAGCAGAAGACTGTGTGTTTGTTTTTTCAATTGCTTGTTAAAAAGATCCAGAGGAGCAGCCATGTTAGTCTATTTCAGCAAAACAAATGTTAGCCATTCTGAGTCCCTATTTAGACCCAATCTGATGATGTGAAGTTTCATAGAATCATAGAATAATAGGGTTGGAAGGGACCTCACGAGGTCATCTAGTCCAACCCCCTTCTAAAAAGCAGGACCACTCCCCCTAAATTACCCCAGCCAGGGTTTTGTCTAACCGAGCCTTAAAAATCTCCAAAGATGAAGATTCTACCACCTCCCTAGATAGCCCATTCCAATGCTTCACCACCCTCCTAGTGAGAAAGTTTTTCCTAATATCCAGCCTTGACCTCCCCAGCTGTAATTTGAAACCATTGCTCCTTGTTCTGTCCTCTGTTACCCTCGAGAACAGCCTAGCTCCCTCCTCTTTGGAGCAACCCTTCAAGTAGTTGAAGGTTGCTATCAAATCTCCCCTCAGTCTTCTCTTCTGTAGACTAAATAAGCCTAGTTCCTTCAGTCTCTCCTCATAAGTCATGTGCCTCAGCCCCCCAATCATTTTTGTTGCCCTCCGCTGGACTCTTTCTAATTTGTCCACATCCTTTCGGTAGTGGGGAGCCCAAAACTGGACACAGTACTCCAGATGCGGCCTGACCAGTGTCGAATAGAGGGGAATTATCACATCCCTCGATGTTTGCATATGAATTCTAGCTCTGGACTTAAAATGGCTAACTCATTACAAAAGAACAGCAGAGTCCTGTGGCACTTTTAAAGACTAACAAATTTATTTATCACATGAGCTTTTGTGGGAGAAAATCCCACTTTGTCAGATGCTTTGAAGACGGGAAATTTATAGAATGGGAGGAAATTCAATGCGGAGAAGTGTATGTCATAGGATCAGGTCGGGCTGTAACAGCAAAGCAAAATAGGTGTTAGGATTCAAACACTGGGGAAGAGCACCTAGAGGAAAGTGAGGTCAAATCACCTGTTGTAATGAGAGAAAAATCCGTAGTCCCTGTTTAACCCCAAGGCATATTTGCATATAAATTTGCATATAAATTCGAGTTCTGCAGTTTCTCATTGAAGCTGTGATTTGTTATTCATCTGTTTCAATTTTTGATTTTGATTTGCTGTTACAGCCTGACCTGATCCTATGTCATACATTCCCCTGCATTAAGTTTCCCATCTTCAAAGTGTCTGTTGAAGTGGGATTTTCTCCCACGAAAGCTCATGTGATAAATAAATCTGTTAGTCTTTAAAAGTGCCCCAGGTTTGTTTTATTAACAGGAGTTACTCTCTGATTCTGGAGGAATTCAATAGGTCTAACACACTACTAGCCCTCAAGAAACACGTGTTTTACCAGTGAACCGTGTAACGTGGGCATATCATGACTTCTCTGCTGAAGATTTTCAAAGGTACACAGGGCACCAAATTCCCACTGAAAGTCACAGGGAGGAACACACCTAACTGCCAGGTGTGCCTTTGACAATAGCCCTGGAACCATCCTCAATCCAGAGGTTGGTCAAGAAAGTGTGACCTGCTGGTCAGGATTACAACCTGTGACTGGCAGGGGAATTTTGGTAAGGGAGCCCAGGCCTTCCCATTCCTGCCCCAAGTCCTGATCTGGCAACCACAGCTACTTCCGGCTGCCTTTTCAAGCCACTTCCTCTCATCACCACCTCCACGCCAGCTCAGTCCAAGACTTTCCTTCTCCCTCTGGGTCAGTCCACACCAAGAAAGCAAAAAGGGATTACCAATGTCCCGGGTCCATGTGCAGGGGAGAGGGGAATGCTTTCTTCTTTGTTTCTGGGTTGGGTCCCCCCTTCCCTCCTGGAGGACCCTTTGAGACAGTTATCCTAGAGATTTCAGCATTCCCTCTCTTTTGGGCTGCTGAAGCCACAGGCTGCAGGTCTGCTCTCTTCCAGGTATGCACAAATGAGCTGTTTCCCTGTCTTTTCATTCCTCCACCAGACAAAGCATTTGCTGCAGGTATGGTAGGGCAGGGCTGGCTGGATCCAAAGTAATTCCTTAACCCTTTGTTGTCCAGGATAGGTTTATACACCCATCATGCTCCCCCTCTGTACCTTAGTTTCTCTAACACTAATGTGGATACTAATGTCCCCTCTACATCCCTCAAGGTGCTGTGTGGCCTATGTCATGAAAACACAGCTCTATTTTGAAAAATCATTCTGTGGGGTGCCATGTTCAGTGTCTCAGTGAGTCCAAGTCATATTTGCTCAGTTTATGAATGAAAAAATTGTTGCCAGATCATCCTGGGATCTGATGTCTAAGCTGTGGACTTTCTGGTTGGTACCTAAATAACAGTAATAAAGATTCTATAAGATGAATTTTCACTTGCACAGGTGTTAGGAAGGAGAAAATATGGTTAGCAGTGTATTGATGATGATGATGATGATGATGCATGAGATAGAAAGAACACAGCTTGATCATCAGATCCCTGTAGTATTGACACAAGCTACAGTAGTGTCCAACAGATAGGACTCCCTTATGCTACCAGTTCATTTTAGGTCAAGTGGGAGAATATCTTGATCTGAATTCTGAAAATGATCTGAAGGTACACCCCCCTGATTCTCAGTTAGAACTATTTAAATATGCTGTGCTTTCAATTCATATGATATGTCTTCCCCATTTCCAGCGTCGTTAGGATAGTTTTAATAAAAAGTCCTGTTGAAATCTCTGTTTTTCCAGATACCTTCACTAGGCATGTGTTTCTGTGAAGAGCTTAAAGAGGAAAATAGATGGCAGATGATTAACCCACCAGTTAAGACATTAACCCATGGATCAAATGCAGCATTTAATTGGAGAAATGGCATTCTGGACAGTTAGAAGTTATATTCATTATATATTTCAAAAAAGAAGAAAAGACAAATATCTTTCCTCTTGGTTCAACACAGGCCAGTGGTCTGTGCAAAATATTTAGAACTGGAAGAAGTTATCCTCTACTATTAGTGTGACTTGTCAATGCACGGAAAGCACTTTTTGAGTTTTTGTGCTCGAGTTCTGTTTTTGTTACAGAGACTCAGAAGAAAGAACCTACTAACTTACATTAAAGCTAATGATAATACGTCCACTGTTGAAGAATGAACTTTTAAATCTCTTTATTTAGACTAACATCTATAACGTTTAAAATATATAACTGACTATAAGTCTTGTTGCTTGATGCACTCATGAAAACATCTGGTTATATCTTCAAGAACAAAATACAATCAATAAAGAATTAGACATTTTGTTTCATACATTTGGATATTTCATTTTCTTATTGATTGTTTTTATTTCATCCAGAGTATGAGTGAGACGATGTATCATACAGACTATTTTTTTTCTTCTGATGCACAGTAGGATTCCGTCACAGAGGATTTTCTACTAACAAGAGACGCTAAACATACAAATATTGTGCCATTGTTAATAAATGACTTGCAGATAAAAGTTGAAGAGAAGTGAATATATTGCCTTGCTGTTACTAGAAAAGATTGTACAATGCATTTTTGTACTGGTGACAAGCCCATGTTGTGGGCAATTCTATCTGATGAAGGTTTCCTGAGATGCCTGTTGTGACAGAATCGCACAGTTTTGTTTTTTATTGTTTTACAGATGAAGACAAGAAGCTTATTGGTTCCCCCACAATCTATGGACACCATTTCTATCAATTACTTAATTGTTTAAAAGGATACAGACCCAACTGTGACAAACACACTTCTTCAAAAGGTTCATATTTCATCTTTAAACTATCTTTCTCATAATGACTATCTCATGTGAAAATGGGAGATTTTGTTTCAATGAGAAATAACTTAGATGCCTATTTCTCTTTTACGTAATCCGATATAGTTTTATTTGTCATTCTTAGACATAGCTCATTCTCTGTTTCTTCCTAGAGTCAAGCAAAATTTTTCAAACTAAACATTTTTCCTCCAAAAATACAGATTTGCACTAGCTGAAACATTTTACTAAATTGTGCTGAATTCAATAAACTGGTTTTGGTTGAAAAAAACCTAAAAATAATTTTGGGAAAAAAAATTGTTTTGACATTTTTAAAACAAAACTCTTTGATTTGGAAAAAAACTTTAAAAAATTTACTTCAATTTTTTTTTTTAATTCAAATTGTCAAAAAAGTTGGAAACCAAACAAAATGCTTCGGTTGACCCAAAACATTTTTTAGTGGTTTAACCACCAAACCAAAAAATCCATTGTTTGTACAGTTCTCAGTTTGCACAGGTCCCAAAACCCTAACATTGTCTCTGTTTTCTTTCTGGGTATGTTGCAAAGCCTATCTTTTTAATCAGGCTTTTGGGGAGACAGAGGTGTGGGGAAAATTGAAAGAGATCATAGCAAAGATAGGCGGCAACCAGCCTGCTGAAGTTAGATGGTAACTTTCAGAGTGATCATGAAAGGGATAGAGAAACGTTTTCTATATGGAGGGTTACATTTTCCTGTGATAAGCTCTGTGTGAAGGGGTGGGCTAGTGTCAATCACTGGAAAGTTCATTTTGGTTTTCTGGTTTTGTTGTTACCCCAAAGGCTAGGTTTGCTTTTGGATTCACCGGACACAGTTAAAAACCATTTTAAAGTATTTATTGAATGCCAGGATGAGCAGCCCTAAGCAAGCAAAACAATATAATGGTGAGAGCTTACATCCCTTCTGCAGTCAAGGAACCCGAAAGACTGCGGGTGACCCCGAGGAGGTTTCCATGGCACCTTGTTTCCGGCAGTGAAGTCCACAGCTTATCAGGGGCTATGCTTAACTATAGCATCTCAGGAGAAGGCAGGGTGATCGGGCCTGTCCGTCCCTCACATTCTCGGCCCAATTGCTGAGCCGACTCTGTGGGAAAATCTGGCTTATGAACACAACCAAGCAAAACAAAACAGCTAAGCACAGCATAGGGGGAAAATTACAGCCAACACACCAAGAATCAGGACAGGTGCTTTTTAGTCTTGATCTGAAACCAAGCTCTGTCCCTTCAATTTTATAAGTATTAAACAGTCAACAAGAGCACCAGCAAATTAACTTTCTAGAGCAGCTCCATCCAGACCTGACATGGACAGCAAACCAAGCTTGCAGTCTGACCTTCTACCAAGCCCACTTCAAATTGTTCTCTACTAGACGTGTAACCATGCACTCTGGTCTCCTTTCCCACCTCACATCCCACTTCACTTTCCACTGCTATTGTAGAAAAATGGCCAAGTCATTCACCACAGCACACTTGCCCCTTCTATAAGCCTAGTGAATGGCCTTGACTCACTGTCTTAAGGAAGAAGTAAATTGCACACCTCCTAAGCTTGAGTCAGGAATGCTGAATCAGGTAGCGAGACTTACCAAGTTACCAAGCAAGACCGAGTTCCAGCTGAAACAATAGCTGTGCTCTAAGTCCGGGCTGCAGGGTGGGTATTTGTTCCTCAAGCGACAGCTTGTGGGCGGGAGGGGAGGGGTTGTGGACTGTTGCCTATTTGGGGATACAGCCAAAAGAATGCAGAGAGGCAGTTCAAAATAGCCACATCTGTTTTCTTCCTGTTAGGCACCGTACCTGCCTGCAGGACACATGGTTGGAACTAACAGCCATGGAGAAGGTGAAACTTCCTCCATTTCTGAACTCTTTTTTTAAATATATATTTTTTAAAATATATAAATATCTATTAGTATGGACTGTCTTGTAAAGCATTGGAAATTTTCCTTTACCTGTTTTGAAATAATTATATTTTGCTGTTATATAGCAACTCTCAAGCAGGGTTTTCAAGGCACACTACAGACATTATCAAGTAGTTTGGCCCCATAAAAAGATTTTGCTTTTAAAAACTGTCATGTATTAGGATTAAATAATGTTTCCCGTAGTAGTGGACTGCATTACAGAGACTTCCAGCCATTTGGAATGGGCATCAACAGCAATTAAAAACATGCATCCTTCGAATGGGCCAGCAAAGTCAAAGTGAATACGTTGCCATGGCCTTCCTGGCCAGTCCCACGGGTGGAGAGGTGCTAACTGAGGTACATTCCAGATGCTCTGTCACGAGGTGCAAGCTCTAGCCGTCTCCTCGATGGCCCTGTCCAAGCCTGGCCACCAAAAATAGCTTCGTGAGATTTCTTTCATGAGCACTATGCCACAATGACTGGAATGGAGCTGTTCCAACAAATGTGGTCTTAATGAAGGCGGAATAATGACACGCATGCCCCACAACGAACGCCCTGACTGGGTTGATAACTCCATCTGCCTAGACTTATAGGGGCAGAGGAGCTCATGTAAGGGTTTCAGAAGCATTGCTAGCTGTGGAATAAACTTGCCATAATAGTTCAATAACCCTAAAAAAGAGCAAAGCTAGCTCACATTCTGAGGCAGTGGCACCTCCACGATTGCCTTCATCTTAGCCGGAGACTTATGAAGGCCAGCAGCATCGATTATATGTCGCAAATATTCCACAGAGGGCCAAAAAAATTCACATTTGTCTCGACGAATGTGTAGACCGTATTCCTCCAATCTTTGTAGGGTAGCTCTTAAGTTCGTAATGTGCTCCTCTTCATTCTTGCCGGTGACCAAGATATCATCAAGCTAGCACTGTACTCCGGATAAGCCACTCAAGATCTGGTCCATGGCCCTCTGGAACAAGGCTGGGGCTGAAGTAATTCCAAAAGGCAAGCGACAGTATCTGCACAGCCCCTTGTGTGTTACAATAGTCAACAAGTCTTGAGATTCTTCTTTGACATGCATCTGTAAATACGCTTGCCTCAAATCAATCTTGCTGAATTTTTGTCCCCCAGCTAACCCCAGGAAGAAGTTGTTGATGCAGGGAAGGGGGTATTATTCTGCACGTAACACTGGGTTAATGGTGACCTTAAAATCTCCACAAATCCGAACGGAGCCATCTTTTTTTTACTATTGGGACAATTGGTGTCGCCCACTGGCTATGGGTAACTGGCACTAAGGCACCCTCCTTGACAAGTCGCTCCAAATCTGCTTCAACCTTGATCCTGATGGCAAATGGCACCGGTTTGGTCTTCAAACATTTCGGTTGGCAGTCAGGTTTAATATTTAACTTCACAGTGATTCCCTTTATGCTGCCTAAGTCCTCTCCGAAAACAGCAGCATGTTTCGCTAATATCATTGCCAGGTTCATTTCTTCTTCAGTTAATTGGTGCACTTCTGCCCAACTGAGTTGGATCTTCCTAATCCAAGACCTTCTCATTAAAGCTGGGTAATTCCCTTTCACCACAAACAGTGGTAGCTTTGCTGTCTGCCCATTGAGCTCTACTTTCACATCTATAGTATCCAACAGGGGTACAGCCTCTCCGGTGTATGTTTTCAAAACAACTGTCGTCGGTTTAAGAGGCAAATGTCTAAAGTCCTTCTCATATACAATGTTAGAAACTAATGAAACAGCTGCATCAGTGTCCATTTCCATGCATATGGATTTGCTATCCACCAGAGGTGTCACCCAGAATTTGCGCGGGCCAGCTGTTATAGACAAAACATGAAGTGACTCTTCCTCTTCAGAATGGGTGTCACCATAATCACCTTTAGCCTGTTCTACTGCATGTAGAATTTCCCTCTTGTTCCATCGGACTGCCTGTTCATTGTTCTCCGGTCTGCCTTTTTTGCTTGGCTCAGTCTTCTTTTGTTTGCAGGCAGGTTCGATGTGTCCTTTCTTGCCACACTGTCGACACAGTAATTCCTTACACCAGCACTCTGATGCATGATGACCCATTTTTCCACACTGGTGACATTCCCGCCTTCCCAGGGGCCAAATGGTAGGTTATTTGGATACCTTATGCATCCCTGCGTTTGCCCTGATTAGTTGCATCTCCTGCGTGGCCCGTTCCATAGAGACTGCAATATCAACGGCTTTCTGCAAGGTAAGCTGAGCTTCAGTTAGCAGGCGTTTTGTTGTTGTTCCACAGTGCAGGCCACACACTAGCCTGTCACGTAGCATTTCATCCAACATGTTCATGAAATCGCAGTGTTCTGCCAGCTCCCTGAGAGCTGCTACGAATTGTGCAACGGATTCACCTTCACCTTGATTCCTGTGATAGAACTGGTATCTCTCTGCTATTACTAATGGTTTGGGGGAAAAATGTGCTCCTAGAATTTCCACAAGATCATCATATGATTTTGCCTCGGGTTTCTCCAGATAAAGCAAATTACCCAGCAAATTATAGGTCTTAGCACCTATAATGGTCAAGAAAACAGGTACCTTCTTTTCATCACGTATATCATTTGCTACCATGAAGTTCTGAAAGCGTGCTATGTACAATTTCCAATTGGAGGTGGAACAAACAAAATTTTCAGGAACACCAGTGAGCGAAGCCATGGTTGAAGCAGTGAGTGGAACTATGGTTCCCTCTTGTGGTTCTTTATCTCCCATGGAGCTATGGTTCCCTCTTGTGGTTGTTTATCTCCCATCCCTTGGCTTCCCCAAACAATGGATCAGGCTATGTACACACGACCAGATTACAGCGCGACAAGGCAATCATGCTTTAAAAATCACTTGGCCTTTTTTGCAGGTGAGCACGTACACACGTCGCCCCTTGTAACGCAACACAGCTCTTTGCAATGTCGTGGTGTAGCGCAATGAATTCTGGGCACCTATCCCATAGTTCAGTTTTCCCTGATTTGGTGCTTGGAATCCTGGGATGAAGGAAAGGAACACAAAGCACCATGGGTAAACTCTCAGTTTCCCATGGTGCACTGTGTTCCTCTTGCATCTTCCTCGAATAGCAACTAGCGCCTATTTTCAACAGTGCAGTGCCGCACTACTTGCGAGCAATCACAACTGTGACAGCATGGATCCTGCTCTAATCTCCACTGTCGCCTTCAGCATTCTAAATACATCTCGGCTGGTTGCTCAGTACGCAATGAGCTCCGAATCAGATGAGGACGCTGAGGAGCAGGGGCTGTTCGATGCCCTGCAGAGCAACAGCACTGCATTGCTCAGCTCCTTCACAGATCATCTGTACATGATGCAACGCCGTTTCTGGTCGCGAGAGATGAGCACCGAGTGGTGGGAACGCATTGTTATGCAGCTGTGGGATGACGAGCAGTGGGTACAGAACTTTTGAATGCAGAAAGCAACCTTTTTGGAACTGTGTTCAGAGTTGGCCCCTGCCTCGCGATGTAAGGACACCAACATGAGGTCTCCCCTAACTGTGGAGAAGCATGTTGCAATTGCTGTGTGGAAGATGGCAACTCCTGACTGCTACTGGTCAGTTGCAAATCAGTTTGGAGTTGGCAGGTCCACCGTCGGATTAGCCCTCTCACAAGTGTGCCGAGCCATCAATCGCGTTCTGCTATGGAGGACGCTGACATTGGACAATGTTCCTGAGATTGTTGATGGCTTTGCTGCCATGGGATTCCCTAACTGCGAGGGGACAATAGATGGCACACATATCCCTATTTTGTCTCCAGATCATCTCGCGACCGAGTACATAAACACAAACACAAACATACTTCTCCATAGTGCTGCAAGCACTCGTGGATCACAGGGGGTGTTTTATGGACATCAATGCTGAGTGGTTGGGATAGGTGCATGATGCTCGCATTTTCAGGAACACGGGTCTGTACCGGAAGCTGCAAGGGGGGACCTTCTTCCCAGATCAAAAAATTACTGTGGGGGATGTGGAGATGCACATAGTGATCCTAGGAGACCCAGCCTACCCACTGATGCCATGGCTCACGAAGCCGTACACTGGGAACCTAGATCGCAGCAAGAAGCGGTTCAATTACAGATTGAGCCGCTGCAGAATGACTGTAGAGTGTGCCTTCAGCCGTTTAAAAGGGCACTTGCATTGTTCGTATGGGAGGCTGGACTTGAACGAGGACAACATCCCAGCTGTAATTGCGGCGTGCTGTGTCCTTCATAACCTTTGTGAAAACGGGCTGGGCTATGGAGGCAGAGCGCCTCAAGGCAGCATACGAACAGCCAGCCACTAGGAGTATTAGGGGGGCCCAACGAGGAGCTGCTCGCATAAGGGAGGCACTCAGGGAGCATTTCAATGATGCCCTCCCATAGTTCACATCAAGGATGCATCAAGTGCATCTTGTGAGATTTTCAATCAGCAGTGCATGGATAGGATTGAAGACCTGATTTGTGCTACTTACATGAAGCAACATAGGGGACTAAGATCATAAATATTCGCTATGTACAAATAAAGCCACTCTGCACAATTTTTGTCACTGTTTTATTAAAAGATGAAATGGCTGTGGGTACAGAATCAATAAGCATGACGGTTGTGGGTTAGTGGGAGATGTTACAGGTGTGTGTAACTGCGGGTCTCTAGAAAGTAGCTCTGTGAAGGACTGGATGTTGCAGTATACCAGGGGGGTGGGTAGCCTTCAAAGAAATGCTTTGGACTACAGGGCGTGGGAGGCAGACACGGCTGAACTGTCTGGAGGGGAGCCTGTACATTAATCGCCTGGGTCTGCAAAGCAATCATGCTCTTAAGCAGTTCTGTTTGCTCCTTCATGACGCTTATCAGTTCATCCCTGTTTCTGCCTCCTCTGCTGGGATTCCTCTCTCCATGCTCGATTCTCCCTCGCGGATGCCTCTGTTGATTTAATGAGCTCTTGAAACATATCCTCCCTGTTTCTTCGAGCATGCTGCCTAATATTTCTCATGCGGTCAGCCGGGGTTGACAGCGGCCTTGTGAAGGTCGAATCTAATTTTAAAAAATGAATAAAGCAATTGTTAACACATTGCGTAGATAACCAATGTAACCTTCCAGTAGCACATTCCACTGGAAGGTACAGGGCAGTCTACATCCTCTGGTTCACTGAAGCAGACAAGGTACGTAGGTTTTCCATGCATCCCATGAAGGCACCCATTCTGAAAGGGAGCTGGGTAAGGGTTGTCTGGAGGGCTAAACTCATACAGTGCAGTCCTAATAGTAACATAACTGGGGGCTAACATTCTGTACAGGACACAGAGATGGAACCTGATATCACTCTCCTCAGAGTGCCCCTGGCAGCTAGAATACATATCCTACATGTGACCAGATGCAAGCCAGGACCATAAGCTGCAGGATTGTGTGCTGCCATGGTTCCCAGTGCTGTGCTTTGCAGCTGGCGAGGCCGAGTATCCTTCTACAAGAGCGGAGACACAGCCACTATCCCATCTAACCTGTGTAGGAGGCTCTGGAGGTACATTGAGGAAACCTTTAGTGAGCTAAATGCAGAGGATTTTTTGACAATTACTGCTTGTGTTGATGAACTTCTAATGAATGCAGATTAAAGAGTGTGCACAGCGGGGACCGAGACAGCAAGCACCCCCGTCCCGGACAATGATCCTCATTTTAGCAGAAGCCATAGCTCCATGAAAAAGAAACTTGCCTGAACCTCCCTCTGCCGCCTCAGAGGACACACTGCAGTTGATATCTTGGGTGGACGTCTCAGCGGGGGTACAGAAGAGCTCCTGGCTAGACACTGTTGCGCTCTCCTCCAGGTCATCCTCCATCTCCACTTTCTTACCAATCACGTCCTCATCCTGCTCTGCTGTGACATTCACTGGATGAGGGGGGGCCGATGTGTCCACAGGACTCTTTGCAGTGGTTGTGGGGTCCCCACGGAGGATGGCTTCGATCTCCTTGTAATACTTGCATGTAACAGGCGCTGATCCTGAACGGCGGTTTGCCTCCTTCGCTCGGTGATAGGTTATTCTTAGCTCCTTCACCTTCGATCTGCACTCTACAGTGTCTCTATCATAACCTCTCTCTGACATGGCCCGAGAAATTATGCCACATGTATCAAAATTTCGCCTGCTGCTGCGTAGCTGCGCCTGCACAGCAGACTCTCCCCAGATGCTGATCAGGTCCAGCACCTCTGCCGTGCTCCAAATGGGTGCGCATCTGCCATGTTGGGCCGCCATTGATAGTGAAGATCAGAGCTGCACTCCAAGAGCAAGAGAACAGGAAGTGACAACAGAGGAGAAATTCAAAAATCCCGGGACTCGAAACAAGGCGGGGACTGTTTCGTCACGGCCACAGAGGGCGGTTGGGTGGAAGACCAGATAGGATGACTTTGGAATGCTGGGACACTTCCGGAGGCCAATCATTGCATGGTAAGCGTACACACGAGTTGAAAGGCAGAACAGCTATTCCGCTTTAACTGCTACCATCCTCGTCGAGGTGGTTTTTCTGTTGCGCTTCAATAGGGCTGCTGCCGCGCAACAGCCCTATTGCACGGTGTACGCTGTTGCTGTTATCACGTGGTAATGAGCGTTAACACACGATAAAGTGATTGTGTGTACATGGCCTGAGTTGGAATCTATTCCTGACAGTGCATCACGAACATCATTGTCCTCAAAATTTCAATCAAGTTCCAAAGGGGTAGCCGAGTTAGTCTATTGCAGAAAAACAGAGTCCTGTGGCACTTTTAAAGACTAACAGATTTATTTACCACATGAGCTTTCGTGGGAGAAAATCCCACTTCGTCAGACACTTTGAAGATCAGTTACATTTGTACAAAGTTCTTGGACAGGAGTGGGGTGAAGGATCCATAGGCATCAATGCAAACACAATTTAGAGATCATTGCCTAGCATAGGTGTGTCTGAAGGACATCTCTAGCACAACCTTTATGACAGGTGGTGATATGCAAGAAGGCATGAACATCCTTTGAACCACAGTTTCAAGCTTCAAAGGGGTAGTCATGTTAGTCTAGTTCAGCAAAACAAACAAGGAGTCCTGTGGCACTTTTAAAGACTAACAAATTTATTTATCACTTTCGTGGGAGAAAATCCGACTTCGTCAGACGCTTTGAAGATGGGGTTCTTACAGGTTTTGAGCTTGTGGTTGTTGGGCTTGCCATTTTATATACAATTGTGTTATTGTAAGCTGGGTATAATTGCTATGGAAATCACTGAGACAATAAACATGGAATCCCACAGTGTGCCAGTTTCACATGCATTTCTCAGAGCAGAACAGCACTTTAACTGGAATAAAAATAGAAAGCTTTTCTGAGTTTAAATACTTATCTTTGCTGTTTTTAATACAAATATTCCAGCATTGGGCTAATATGTGAGAATTGCACACAGACACTGCCCAGCCTACTTTCAACTATGATGTGTCAAGTGAGGTGAAAGAGTAAGCAGCCTAAATGATGAACAATTAAAAGTCTTCCCATTATAACCATTTAAAGACTTGGATAAGCTCACAAGGAACACCTCCCCCATTCCCCCCACACATACGTTGAGCCCCATTGGTTTTAATGGGACTCTGTGTGGGCACTAGGGTCCACTCACATAGGATAGCTTGCAGAGTCAGTGCTTAAAATGATAGAAGCCAGATAGGTAATACAATTTGTTTTTAAAAAACTGGTCCAAAATTTCAAACTTAAATACAAGAGGGGTCTGACTTTAAAAGAAGCTGAGCACCTGCAGGAGTACCTCTGAAAATCAAGCCTCTTTTACTTAGGTGCCTAAATATGGACCAGGTTGGGGCACAGATTTGAAAAACTGTTAATAAGCCTGACAACTGCCTTTGCAGTAAGAAGATATTCATTGGGATTTCACTAGGAAATTAAATAGTTTAACAAAGGGATAGGATCCCTGTCCAATGTGATGAAATATGATAATGAGAAACCAACTACTGAACACTCGTAAAACAGAAGGTCACTCACCCTGTGCAGTAACTGGGGTTCTTTGAGCTGTGTCCCTGTGGATGCTCCATTCTAGGGTTGGTGTGTCCTCATGTCCTTGAGTGGAGATTTTTACAGCTGTGCTCATCTAGGTCACCCATGCATAGCTCCCATCTTGCAGCACTGTTGGCACCAATTTTAGCACCCACAAGTCCACCCCCTCTTCCTCCTCTACCATAGAGTCTGTAGTGTGAACGCTGAAGTAGAGGGCAGCAGGAGGATGGGTAATGGAGCACCCATAGGAACATACATCTTGAAGAACCTCAGTTACTGTAAAAGGTGTCTAATCTTCTTTGAGTGATGTAACTGTTGGGGTGCTCCACTCTAGGGGTGCGTCTACACTTGTAAATTAAGTCGACTTAATTTACTCTGCATCCACACTGGAGTTTCCTTAAGTTGACTTAAGCTGTTGCTTAAGTCAACTTAAGGAAAAGTAAAGTCGACTTCGTAAAACCTAGTTCTACATCGACTTTACTGCTTAAGTCGACTTCTTAAGTCGACTTCAGCAGTGTGGATGCCCTAAGTCGACTTGGCCAACTTAGGGCAGGGGGGACAAGGGAGCAACACATGGCTCCCTGGCAGAAGGGAGCCACTGTGGCTCCCTTGTCCTGGGGAGCCCCTGCTCCCTTCTCCCCAGACCTGCGGCTTCCCAGCCAGGGGAGCCACGATCCTGGGGAGATGGGCTCCCCAACCAGGACTCCAGTGGGAGGGGAAGCCTCCCTAGCTGGGACCATGCTCCAGCTGTGGGGAAACCTCTGTGTCTCCCCACCAGCTGGAGACCACCGTGCGGGCAATTGCCGGTGCTCCAGCTGTTTAGGGAAGCCCCCAGGCCTCCCCACAGGTTTTCCCGCAGCTGGAGCGCAGTCCCGGCAAAAAGGGAGCCAGTGGCTCTCTTCTCTCCAGGACCCGCACGGGTCCCGGCAAAAAAGGAGCCACCGCTTCCTTCTGGCCGGGACCATTCAAGTCCCAGCCAGAACGGAGCCCCGTGGTCTCTCCTAGCCAGGATCGAGCGGTTGTGGACAGGAGGGAGTGCAGGGATCCCGCTCTCCCTCCTGGCTGGGATTGCTCAGTCCTGGCTACGAGGGAGCGTGGCGCTCCCTTCTCCCCAAAACCCACGCTCCAGCTGCCGAGCAGCCGGTAGCTGGAGTGCGGGTCTCCCACTCTCCCTCCTGGCCGGGACTGCAGTGTCCCAGCTAGGAGGGAGCGTAGGGCTCCCTTCTCCCTGGGACCCAAGTGGTCCTGGCTAGGAGGGTTCCCTTCTGCCCAGGACCTGAGAAGTCCCGAGCAGAAGGGAGCCGAGTGGTCCAGGGCAGAAGGGAGCTCCACGTTCCCTTCTCTCCTGGACCACTCCGGGGCTTGTTGACTGACTCCATCAGTGCATCCTTATTAGATCATTCAATCTTTGATGCTGTGGTGTGGAGGATCTGCAGTAGCTTATGGTGGGATTCCGTGATTCCCTCAAGAGGAAATTCCAAGTCTTCCACCACATTTCTGAACAAGACATGAAAGTGTTTAAAGTTATCAGTGGTTGGTGGAGAGGGTATTATTGCTTCATCTGATGAAGAAGAGGAGGTGATGGGTCGTGGCTAATACTCTCCTCCACTGCTTCAGATGCTGGCTCAAAGACAGATGGAGCAGATCTCATAGAAGACCTGGATTTGTCTGTAGGGGCTGGGGCGGTCTACTGTAAGCCCTAGTAAAGTTTGACCATGTGTCCCAACTTGGCCACTGGATGGGGTAAGACATGGTTCAAACCATGGTGGCTGTACCATGGATATACCTGATGTCCAGAGTGTGGTGTCTGTCTGGCCCTTCAGAAGTTGGTCTGAGGGGGGAGAAATATTGGGAAGAGAATTCATCTTTCTCACCCTCTCTGACATCTCCACTAGAAAATGGGATTCATCATGAACTAAAGGTATTTGGGGTGCATCTGTCGTTAGCAGTGGTGACTGTGGTGATGATGTTAGCGTCATAGAATCATAGGGAAGGAAGGGACCTCACGACGTCAACTAGTCCAACCCCCTGCTAAAAGCAGGACAACTCCCACTAAATCATCCCAGCCAAAGTTTTGTCTAACTGAACCTTAAATATCTCCAAAGACGGAGATTCCACCACCTCCCTAGACAACCCATTCCAATGCTTCACCACCCTCCTAGTGAGAAAGATTTTCCTAATATCCAACCTCAACCTCCCCAGCTGTAATTTGAAACCATTGCTCCTTGTTCTGTCCTCTGTTACTACCGAGAACAGCCTAGCTCCCTCCTCTTTGGAGCACTCCTTCAAGTAGTTGCAGGTTGCTATCAAATCCCCCCTCAGTCTTCTCTTCTGCAGACTAAATAAGCCTAGTTCCTTCAGTCTCTCCGCGTAAGTCATGTGCCCCAGCCCGCTAATCATTTTCATTGCCCTCTGCTGGACTCTTTCTGATTTGTCCACATCCTTTCTGTAGTGGGGAGCCCAAAACTGGACACAGTATTCCAAATGCGGCCTCACCAATGCCGAATAGAGGGGAATTATCACATCCCTCGATCTGCTGGCAACACTCCTACTGATGCAGCCCAATATGCCATTGGACTTTTTGACAACAAGGGCACACTGTTGGCTTGTATCCATCTTCCAGTCCACCATAACCCCCAGGTCCTTTTCTACAGTGCTGCTACTTAGCCAATCAGTCCCCAGCCTGTAGCAGTGCATGGGATTTTTCCGTCCTAAGTGCAGGACTTTGCACTTGTCTTTGTTGAACCTCATGAGGTTGCTTTTGGCCTAGTGTTCCAATTTGTCTAAGTCTCCCTGGATCCTGTCCCTGCCCTCCAGCGTGTCTACCATTCCTCCCAGCTTGGTGTCATCTGCAAACTTACTAAGCATGCAATCTATCCCATCATCGAGATCATTAATGAAGATGTTGAACAGAACTGCCCCCAGGACTGACCCCTGGGGCACTCCACTAGTTACCGGTTGCCAACTAGACATTGAGCCATTGATTTCTACCCGCTGAGTCCATTGATCTAGCCAGTTTTCTATCCACCTTGCGGTCCACTCGTCCAACCTATACCTCCTTAACTTGCTGACGAGAATGCTGTGGGAAACCATATCAAAAGCCTTGCTAAAGTTGAGGTATACCACATCAACGGCTCTTCCACAAATCCAGTCATCTCATCATAGAAGGAAATCAGGTTGGTCAGGCATGATTTGCCCTTGGTGAATCCATGTTGACTGTTCCTGATCACTCTATTTTCCTCCAAGTGTTTCAGGATGGATTCTTTGAGGACCTGCTCCATGATTTTTCCAGGAATTGAGGTGAGGCTGACCGGTCTGTAGTTCCCCGGATCTGCCTTTTTCCCTTTCTTGAAGATAGGTACTATCATCCCAGTATGCTGGCAGTGGTGCCATTTCTCCTGTTGTTTCTGAGTTGGTGCTGATGTAAGAACTATGGGTAATCAGTATCACACTCTGCTTCAAGTCTGTTCTCAGTGTTGTGTCTGTTGTTAGTGCCAGCACTGATCTCGGTGCCATCGCTGGTCCCAAAACAATTGTTGGCTCTGTGCTAATCATCAGCACTGTCATTGTATGTGGTGCTGCTGTTGGTGCCGTAAATTCTGTTGGTACTAAAGTTTTTTTCGATTGGCAGTTTGGCCTGAGGTCTCTGTTCCTTTTTTTTTTCGGTCAGTGCTGTGTTGAAAGAGGTCATTTTAATTTTACCTCTTGATTATGCACTGGGATGTTGCAAGTCCTTCATTTCCACTGCCCACATTGTACCTGAGGAACCTGGCACTCATAGGCTGCGTCTACACTGGTAAATTAAGTCGACTTAAGCTTGGCTTAAGTAGACTTAATGTGCCCTGCGTCTACATTACACTTTGCTTAAGTCGATTTAAGGAAAATTAAGTCGACTTTATTAAACCTGCTTTTTACTCGACCTAAGGCTTAATTCGACTTTTTAAAGTCGAATTAAGCCAGTGTAGCCCTGGGGTAGCCCTAAGTCGACTTAGGACTTAGGACTTAGGGATACCCCAGGACTACACCAATGCCCTCCCTGCCGGGGGGGGGCACAGGGGGAGCCTGGCATGCCCCCCAAAGGGCAGGGCATGTGGGCACAGTGTGACACTGTCTGGATTTAGGGAAGCATTTATGATATTATTTTCTATGGATATCTCATAAATGCTATAATCCATAGGAACTATGTCATGTTTGGTATCAATAGAAAGGTAGTAATTTGTTGGGAATGATTATATAGTTTGTGTAGGAATTGTATTTTGATTAGAAGTTAAGAATTTGATGTTATATCCATACTTTAATTTGTGTCAATCTGGAGAAATGTCTTAAGTCAGTGTAGATGTGGAGTAGCCCTAAATCGACTCTAAATTGACTTAGGGCTCTCCAGGACTCCCCCCACTGCCCTCCCTGCCAGGGGGGTGGCACAGGGAGAGCCCGGCATGCCCACACAAAGGGCAGGGCAGAGCCCTGCCCACCCTGTCCCTATGCCCTGCCAGGGTCCCTGTCCCCCTTTGCCCCATTGTACCCCAGGACAATGGGGCAAAGGCTGAGCCTCCTGGCACTTGGCAAGGGGTGCCCCCCCTGCCACCATGGACCTGTCCAATGTCCCCCTAACCCCTACAACCCCTACGTCCAGTGTGGACGCTCTAGGTCGACTTTGTAGGGTCTCCCCTAAGTCAACTTAAAATTTGAGTGTGGACATGCTAAGTCGACTTAAAGTTGATTTAGTTACATCGACTTAGCTAAAGTCGACCTAAATTTACAAGTGTACACATAGCCTAAATGATCTACTGATTTAAGTAATATACTGCCCCTTGTAGATTAAGAGAAGAAAATATAGTATTCCTTGTTTTGAGCAAAAATTGAGAGAGTGTGTATGTATGTGTGGGGGGGAGATGGGTATACACATGTATGTGTTGAAAATCCAGAAAGCAACTTTATGGTTTTTTATTCCATTTTCTTCCTCTTAACTTCTGATCTCTGAAGTCTTTTCCAAATTTTATGGGATAAGATATTCCCCAATCTGAACACCTAAAAAACTTTCTCTTAAATTAGAAGAATCCACACTCCCTATAAACATGAAACACTGGCATGAGGAGTTTTGCAGCTGAATCCCGCTAGAAAAAGCGGAGAAAGATACTTATTCAAGTTCTGCTGCTTGAGAAGTCTTTTTAGAAGAACAAAACAGGGGCTGCAAGCCATCACTCAAAACATGCAGAGGACTGGGGAAATGCGTTTATCAGTAAACTGGGTTAAGTGTAGCAGTTAGGAGGGGCATTTCCTGAATGTATGTCAGTGTCTCTAAAAGTGGCTTGGCTTGTTTGGTCAGGAAGTGGCTGAACAGGAGAAACAGCTCAAGTATGCAGGGAAATACCCACTCTGTCTGTATTATCTTGTGCTACCTCCCTGTCGGTGATGCAAAACTCACTTTTAAGGTGGGAAATTTGACCTGGACAAAGGTGGCATTTCATGCTATCAATGATTTTGAGGGAGCGCTAGCCAAGGGATGGGCCCAGAAAGTAGTCCCTGTCCCCCTGCTTGGGTTTGTTTTGGGAGGCCTTGGGAGAACTCCATGCTCTTGCTGTAATGTAATTCTCACTCAAGGTCCTGCCCCTTTCTCCACTCTGGAAAGGGTACATATTTCAACTCTGTGAGTTTAAAATGGTGGAATTTCCTAACTCTGCTGAGAGTCTTTTCCTCATAGTTTCAAAGGGGTAGCCATGTTAGTCTAGTTCAGCAAAACAAACAAGGACTCCTACTGTGGCACCTTTAAAGTGGCACATCCCTGCATTTATTTTCCTCTCATTCTGTAAGTTCCCCATCTTCAAAGCATCTGACGATGTGGGATTTTCTTCCATGAAAGCTCATGCAATAAATAAATTTGTTAGTCTTTAAAAGTGCCACAGGACTCCTTGTTTGTTTTCCTCATAGGGTATCCATGAACTCTCTGTTACAATGTTTGTAAAGCAGATTCACATTTGGAAGTGTGCTTTGTTCTCTTTGTCGAATCAAAACTTCAGAAATTCATCTGTATTGGCTAACCTTTTAAAAGCTGGGAGGCATAAACTTAAGACACTTAAATCTATAATTAGACAATTAAAGATTGCCTGATTTATAGATGTGTGTAGGTGCAGGGCTTGATGCTGTAGCTCTGTGAAGGGGTGGATGTCACATTGTACCAAGAGGGTCCCTGGCCTTCGAAGAAATGCTTTGTGGGAGAATGGGGTGAGGGAGGCAGAAACTGGTGCTGTGTCTAAAGGGGAGGGTGAGCCTGAAATAGCTGCGTCTGCAGACCAACCATGGTTGGAGACTGGATACGATGACCCAGGAGGTCACTTCCAGTCCAGTGTCCTATGTTCTTATTTCTAGAATTTACAGTAAAAATGAGATGATATAGTTGGTAGTTTCCAATACAAAGAAAGTGCAGTCAAGTGTAATATCACACTAATCAATGTTGAACAGGATACATGTGCAGAACACAGTCTGAATGTGCTCTATCAATGAGCACACAGTTTCTTGTGATGTCATAATCTCACCACTCTAAAATGAGCTGCCCCCATGCAGCAGCAGAAGAAGGGAGAAGAAGACAAGAAGGAAGGAGGGATGGAGAGGCAGCTATCTCTCAGCAATTCATTTTTCACAGGTAACGAACGGATAATAAATGAGAGTTTCATTTAGGCTCCTGAGCAGTGTTCCCTCTAAGCTGCGCGGGTGCGCGGCCGCGCAGCGGCCGTCGCACCCCCCGCGCAGCAGTGAGGGACCCCCGCGCAGCCCGGCAGCCCCCGCTGCTCCCTCCAACCCCCGGGGGCCGCGGCACACCCGGACTGCACCCGGCCTCTGGGCTGGCCTTCCCCGGCCCCAGGGCGGGACAGGCAGGCTCGGCTAGGGTCAGGAGCCATTGCTTTCTCTCAGCAAGGTCACAAAACAACGCCTTGCAGTAGCATCCCCTAGAGCCAGATGCAGCACGTCCTCTGGAGCATGAGTCAGCAGCAGCCCGCGACAGCATTGGCTAGGATCTGGCCACATGCCCAGGAAGAAGTGCTAGGCATGAATCAGCCCCCCCAACAACACACGTCCTTGGGCTCTCACACTTCACAGCAGAGAAAACCAAAGCTGCAATAGCAGAGGGTATTCCGAGCGCATTTGCAGCAAGGAAAGGAAAGCCACCCATACCAGTGAGTCCGTGTGCTGTCCATGTCCGTATAAGGCAAGGTGATGCAGCACCAGCATTAGGTGCCTCCTTCCCGGGGCCGGGCTAATCCACGGCCCCGGCCTCTGGCCTCTCAGCACGGGGCCGGAATCAGCCTCCGGGGCTGAGGTATGCTCCCCCCCGCCCCACCAGCGGCTTCCCAGGGCGGCTTTCTTTCTTTCTCTCTCTTTTCCTTCTTTGTCTTCCTTTTTCTTTCCTTTTTTTCTTTCTCTTCTTTCCTTCCTTTTTCTTCTCTTCCTTCTTTTTTCTTTCTTTCTTACCTTCTTTCTCTTTCTTTGCTTCCTTCCTTTCTCTTCCTTCTCTTCTTTCCTTCCCCTTTCTTCTTTTTTTCTTTTTCTTCCTTCTTTCTCTTCCTTCCTTCTTTCTCTCCCTTTCTCTTCCTTCCTTCTTTCTCTCCCTTCCTTCTCTTTTTTCTTTCTCCCTTTTTCTTTCCTTCTTTCTCTTCTTTGCCTTCCTTCCTTTCTCTTTTTTTCCTTCTTTGTCTTCCTTTTTCTTTCCTTCTTTTTTCTTTCTTTCTCTTCTTTCCTTCCTCTTCCTCCTTTCCTCTTCTTTCCTTCTCTTTCTTTTTATCTTCCTTCCTTTTTCTCTCTCTCTCTTCCTTTCTTCTCTCTTTTTCTCTCTTCCTTCCTTCCTCCCTTCTTTTTTTCCTTCCTTTTTTAAAAAAAACTTTTAAAAAATTAATTTTAAATAAAAACCTTTCTAAAAATTAAATTTCAATTCAAAATTCATTCAAATTCAATTAAACACAATTAATTCTATTTACAATTACTTTAACTTCAATTAATGCCTATAATTTCTGTCGTGTGAGTTTCCACAAAAATTTTATTAGAAAAAGTTTTGCACACGGCTTGAAAATTTTGCACACAAGCCGGCAAACCTTAGAGGGAACATTGCTCCTGAGGAGCTTGTTTTTGACATAGGGTCTGATCTTGTAGTTTTTACTCAGTCAAACATTTTATTGATTTCAGGATCAGAGCTCTGATTAGCCATTAGCTGTAAGCAAGCTGAAACATACTGCTGAAAAGATGTTGAAATGACAAAGATGTGTTGAAGCCTATGAGGAAAATGGGGAAAAGTTCTTAGCAGCCTGGACAGCACTATAGCTAAGAGGATGTGAAGCCTATAGTCATACCACTAGAGGTCATGCATGTCTCAGTGCCAAGGACAGAAATGGTGCTGTAGCAACATGAGGAAAAAAAGGAGAACAAACAAAGCAAAATAAAATAAGTCTGTGGATTGAACTTTGGTTGTTATATTCTTCTTTGTTCTCAGTGGATGCAGGTTTGATCATTTGCTCTACACATTGTGATTGTTCCATAATCCCCAGTAAGGATTAAAGAAACAGGAATGTAGTCCAAATGTACCAGTAAATATGCTCCCAAACAAATGATTTTAGTTTCCAGGAAGTCAGAGTTCATGATGAGCCTGAGGAAAAAGTAATCTCATAAACCAACCAAGAATGAACTCAGTTTGAACTGAAGATAACCTTGAGACAGCAGCAACTGATTAAATATGTCATGCAGTTGTTCATCAAATTTGCAACAGACTATATTAAAGCTTGCGTATAATAGAATTCTAATTTCTGTGGGTTCTTCTAAAAGAGAAAGAAGGTTTACACTAGTAAGCCAAGCTTTCCTTAATCTAGCAGTGCCAGTAATGGAAATATAATATCTGCATTCACCAAGGAAGCCATCCATATAAGGAGAGGGCAGACTAGTCGATAACTAAACAAGATAACTGCATAAGAAGTGCAGTTTAAAATGTAATAATAAATTGCAAACAAAACTGAATGCAGGCTAGGAGAAAAAATTAAGTGACTATTTCCTTAATAAGACATTTTAGACAGGAGAAAAAGACCAAAGCCAAATGATTAACTATATTTATTTCACACCTATTGCTGTTTCCTTCCTTTAACTATGTCTACTATACATTTCCAAAACTCTACCACAGCTTCCAATACCTTGTGTGTTACAATAAAAAGAACCTGCCACTAAAATGTGTCCTCTTTTTTCCCTTAATGAGGAATGTCACTCAAATTATCATAGTCTGATGTCTAGGTGTTTCGGGAACATCGGTCTGATAACTCATGACTCACTAGGGCTAAAACAGATACTTTAACCCAAAAGAGACCTGTAAAATATCTTAGAAACAAACCTGCCAACATTTCAGCACTTGGCTTAACTTTAAGAACATGAGTGTTTTATTTGAAGTCAGTAAGACAGCTTGCAAACTTTAAGTTGAGCAAGCATTGAAGTATTTGCCGAATCAGGGCCTAAACACTCTATCAGCATGGGGGTTAGTTAGCTGCTATGAGAACCTTGAATTTTGTATTGTCTGAATTTTTGTGCAGTGAAATTGGCAATTTTAATATTGTATTAACATAACATTTTATAGTTAGTTTTCTCTTACTTTGTTTTGCTGTAAAGGAAAAAAAGCCATAGCTGAAGCACTGAGATTTTGCAACTGTTTTTGTGCTCTTCCACTCAATTCCTGAAGACGCTTTGTAACATCATTTCAAAAATATTGTGATGGCATGATTTAGTTTCCAACATAAAGCCCATGTTTTGGGACTGCTCTTAAGGACTTAGAAGAGTATAAGATCCAAGCTTCACATTCCTGTGAAAAATGAGGCATAGACCACTACCAGAGGTAGGATATGGTCTTCAGCAAAGAATGATCTGATCTATTATGGAAATTACTGAGAATTTTTCTTCTCCTCATTTGTATACATTCCATTTTAAAGGGATAATCTGAAGGAGTCCAAAAATATCCCCTGATCCTGTAATCATTTACACAATTAAGTAACTTTATCCATCTGAGGAGTCCCACTGAGTTCATCAAATGGTTACACCTATTGTATGTGGCAAAGTAGACTTGGTACTCATAACCTCTGAATTCAGAGAAATACCCAAAAGCTATTTTCTACACAAGGCGTCCAGAAAAATATGTTTATTCAAAACAATGTAACAGAGCTTTCAATTAAATAAGAATAATACAGGGCTATGGTACCTAGCTTTCTCTGTGTAATTTCCTTATTCACTTTTATTCTTCTTTAGTTGTATCTGCTTCCTCTGATTCCTTTGATTCTTCCTCCTTCTCCTCTAAACTAGTATTTACTGTTGGAGAAAAACATGACATTTATGGTACATTTTATAATAAAATGATAGTGCTTGAAATCTTTTTAATTCATTCATTGTAGCCATACCTTGTCCTGGAAAACATAATGCAGGTTTCTTATAGATACTGTCTAGTTAATTGTTATGAGTGGGCCTAAGTATAGTGGTTTAGAAAAACCTATGCTTGATAGAAGATAGGCATATATGGGATATAACAAAATCCCTATTACTGTTAATTTTTTTGAAATTTACAGTCCACTTACTGTATTCACATTACCAAAGTAAAGACCTACATTAAGCAAATAAGGACACAAGTATGTAACCCATAAACATAGTCCTAGACTCATCAACAGAATGCTGCAGGATTTAAATGGACTGATTCTGTTTATTACAAAACATGCTAATTACTGAAGGATTGCTAATTCAATTTCATTATAGAAAACATTCACCAAAAAAGTAACAATGAGGCCTAAAAATTACAAGTATGTTCAGCAGCATCACATTCTGTATTTTACGGACCAAACTCTTTGTGGATGTAATTCCAGTGAAATCAAAGAACTTGGCCCTACATGTTTAGGTATGTTTCAGCATATTTTCAAGCCATTCAATGGTCTTTCTGGCTCCTGTTATTAATTTTGCACTTCACCGTAACATGAAATGGATTGATGAAAATCTGAGAAACAAACAGTGGTGGTTGGAAACATCAGAATAAAAGTTTAAAAATTTGGATGCATATGCTGTTCATATTTTGATTAGGCAGAGATTTACTAATAAAATATAGGTTAACACAGGCCTCATTTTAAAATACATTCAAATGCTGCTAATAATTTAAAATAATAATTTTTAAATACTCAAAATTCAGAAATTATGCTTAAAACATTCAAACTTTAAAAAGCAGTAACTTCATTTTCAAAACTAGTTTTTCTTTTAATAATTCGTTTAGCTTCCTGAATATTAGTATGCAAGTATCACCAATAGGATCAAGCCTCAAAATCCATATGTAGATTTCAAACACCCAAGGTTTTGGTGTTGGCTAGCTCTAGTGTTCCATTTCATGTATTACAAAGATCAGACTTAATGATAGTATTAATGTTTCTTTTCTTCAGAACAAAACTTTGTGTGATAAGTGATGTTGTTTGAAGTCCTATATGTCATTTTCACTTTCTAATCAAACAAATTTTATGTTAATATAAAAGTTTTATTTCATTATCTCTTAGGGTGTTTTTGTTCAGTTTTGATTTTTCACTCCCACAAGGAGAACATTCCTCTCATGAAGGAAAAAGCTTCACCCTGAGAGGTCAAATTTTGTGAGGCATATCAGCGTGGCTTCTAATTTTTGTACACACAAGTATCAAATATCCACTATGTGCAAACAATAATGCTGACAAACTTGAATATACAAAATTAGAAGCCACCAGCCCTTCATTCAAAACAGAGTTTACTATCTTTTCAGAATGATAATATGCCTCCAAACAGTGACACATTTTCAGTTAGTTGACATGCATTATTTCAGATGACCAGCTACAATCATTCATTCCTCTTTCTTCCTCACCCTGATCCACTTGATCTTCTTTGCCTCCCTCCTCCTCTTCTTCACCCTCCTTAGGTGGGGACAGATCTTCACTGGGCTCTGTAGCTTCAGCAGGAGTTTCCCCACCCTCACCTGGTTCCTCAGCAACTGAAATGGGAGAAAGTTATATGCCAAACTATGAGGGGGGAGAAGAACTTTACAGATCTGTTCATTGCCATTATTTTTATTCTTGTGTAACAGCTAACATCTTCAGATCTAATCCTGTAGCCTTTACTCATGTAAGTAGTCCATTAGCTTCACTGGGACTGCTTTAGAAGGACTGCAGTATCAGGTCCTGAAAAAGACTATAATAATGTAACTAATGTTACAGGAGAGTTGGAACGTTCCCAGGGCAGTTGTCTCTTGTTGCTAATACTTTATATCCAATTGAAGTATATTCAGTATGCATTGTGCAGCCTATGAATGCGCTGCAATAAGATGAGCCTTCAAACTTCTAGTTGTTGCTAATACCCAGCGCCTCATAAGCTACCAAAAAATCCAACTCCCTTATTATAACATATGCAAGTTATTCAAGCAGAAACAGTTTGGGGAATTTGGGGTGGCGGTGTGGGACTGAGGTTTCCAACTGTTCATCAGGACAAACCTGCAGTTGCTGGCATCTCTTCTGCTGCTGGAGTCTCTTCAGGAGGAGGGGGCTCTTCAGGAGGAGGGGGCTCTTCAGGAGGAGGGGGCTCTTCAACACCAGGTGTCCATAAGGTTAGTGTAGTTATATTTTTTGCTTTCCATTTTGGAATAATTGACAGAGATTCCTCCTCTTCCTCTTCCTCCCCTTTATCCTAAAAAAAAAAATAACCCAACGAAACATAAATATCCAGCATCACCATTGGAAATGTCAAGGTAATGACTAGGAGCCTGTTTGCGTGTATTGAAACTTCTTTATCCTGGGTTTGAAAAGGTAACAATACAACTCTTTAGAGTAAGTTGCCAATACATGACAACAACTGAACAAAATTAATAGTCACAAACTTTAGAAGAGAGAGTGAGAAAACTTTGAGCAGTCAGTCAATTAAAATGGTGGGCTTAAAATTAATGCTTGCTGATTTTCTTTCTTTCTTATGGTCAGGTTCTGTTTGGTGGCATCCAGGGATGTCATGAGGGCACAGAGACCCATAGCCTTCTTCACTAATCATTTTGCAACTCACAGAAGGGCGGGGCTTAACAGCAGTCTCTACAGGCACTGGTCTGTTCGATTCTCTCAATGCCACAAAAGGGATGGAAAGAAGAGGAGACAGGGTATTACTCACCTCCCTTCCACCCCAGTCTACACCATAGGTCTGGCACATATAAGGAGCTCTGGGAGGCTTTCTGCATCCCTGAAGGAAAATGCATTCTGGTTCTCCCAGTGGAGGTGATACAGTTCTCCACCACATCCCTTACAGGACCAGATTGGTCCTGTAGCAAGCAAGAGCGAATGCAACATAAAATTGTTCTCTGCTTTCCAGGGTCATAGTGTCTGTGTTCAGGTAAGACCCACGGAACTTATGAAGGGTGCAGCATTGTACATGAGTTTTTGTGCTCTCAATATCAGACGCTTCTGTCACTTTCTTTACAAATAAGAATGGTTTTCTATAAAAGTGGGAGCGTTTAACTAATAAAATAGCTAGCTGTATTGAAAGCTAACTTTTCTTAAAAGAATTTGATTTGAAAATGATTCTTGTACTACAACTATTTTAAGTACAGCAAACTAGCAACACTTTGACTATTTATTCTCATTACTGTAATAGGAATACAGTCCTGTGACCTACAGTAAATAGTAATCACAGGACTCACTTAACAGCAATTGCTATAGTCAAGGGCTAAGATTGTCAAAAGTGAGTGCTTAAAGTTAGATTTCTAAATGGCCCAATTTTCAAAAGTACCAAACACTCAACAACTTCTGCTGAAATCACTGGGAGCTGCTTAGGGAATCAGCACTGGTAAGTCAAGCTCCATATTCAGGTAGCTAAATTTGGAGTTAAGTGCCTAATTTTAGACATAAATTTTTAGAATTTTACACGGGTATAATGTCCCCCACGCAACACCCCCAACAGCACACCTCTTCACTATCCAAATACGCTTCAGGCTCACACAGGCCATAAATGAGCCCTAATTATCAATGCAGCTCAATCAGCACCCGTTATATTTAAGTGAAGGTATGTCTATACTGGAACTGGTATATTTCCTAGCTCAAATGGACGTATTGTGGTAGCTGTGATCCAGCTAGCACACTATAAATGGTGTTGCCAGAGAGGCACGAGTGGCAAGGGGAACCCCCTCCCCAGTGCAATTTTGTCTAAAATGCTTGGTATGTGAGCAGCTAGCCCTTCCCACTGCTTGCCACTGTGGCTACATTGCTATTTTTAGCACCCTACCTTGATCAGAGCTAACATAGGAATGTCTACCTCAGCTGGAAATTATAGCTCCAGTTCCAGTGTAGACATACCCTAAGGGACAAATCTTAGCACATCCAAAGTAGCCAGGTCAGGTGCTTGGAAGATGCAGAGGATATAGGGAAAGGGGGATATTTTCCTCCTTTCATCCCAGACACAAGGAGCTGCTGTGAAGTCAGTGGCTGCAAGAGCCCTGAGTTCTCCCAACATGGACCCCTAGCAGTAGAGACTGGCTCCAGCACACACACCTCCACACACTGTTGTTCAGGTATTTCATGTGGAGGTGCAAGGTGCTCCTTGTTTACAGAAATCTGAGAACACTGGCCTGAAGAAATGGATACTATTCATACTTGGCTGGTTGAAGGTTCCATGTCATTCCACACATAAATCTTCCATTATATCTATACACACTTCCTCAAATCTTACTGCTTATAAATACACTTGGGATGAATGTTATTTTTCCTGGTGCCTGGTCTAAAAATATCTACACATTTCAAAATGTAATTGCAGTATATTTTACAGCAAAAGAGGAAGGGCTCTTTGGAAATAAATACTTCCACTTAGGAAACACCCAGCATTATTTATCATTTAAGGAGGCAGATACAGTTTGATTAGGAAATAAAAGTAAAACAAAGCCAAAGCATGTTTTACATCTTATTTAGCTGTTTACCAAAACATGCAATACAATAGAAATAATAATCATTTGCTGTTAGAAAATGCTTCATAGTTCAAGTGTTCAAACATTAATTAATCCTCACAACATTCCTCTCAGGGTAGGTGGTGGCATCACCACTTTACAGATAAGGAACATAAAAAGTCTCTGAGGCTTGCCTAAGGCTGCACAGCCATTTGGTGGCAGAACTATAGTTTGAATTCTGGACTTTTTAGATTGCAGTCCCAAACACAAATCATTAGACCATACTACAGCTTATGATTCCAATTGTGAAGCGTAGGCAATACATTTGTATGCTCTTTAATAGTTGCTAGGAGTCATTTTATGATTTCACGTTACCACTGTGTACCACACATCGAAGGATTTTCCTAAAATCTCATACTCAGTAACTTTTTCTGGCACAGAGAAAAATTGTAACAACACTTTCTCAGACAGAGTTTTCAAGTGGTTAGAGCAAGGGATTGGGAAGCAGGACCCAGTTTCTGCAACTGACTCATAGTATGACTTAAAGCAAATGACTTATCTTTTTTTGTGCCTTCATTTCCCTGTCTGTAGAATGATTATATTACTATTTCGTATACAAAGCATGATAATTGATTGTTTGAAAATTGTATAATACACAGCTTAGCCCCTTTTATAGGAAATAAGACAATTCCACATATTAATAGAATTATCATTCTCAAAACCAATCTTAACAAACAAAAGCAGCTAGAGTTAAATTTTAACGGTAAAGCAAAAGTTTGTCATTCACACTGATATTCTGAAAGGATCCTTTCTAGTTTTTGTTACATGCAGGTAAACCATGTAGTAGAAACACTTCATTCAAGCCCAGAGAGTTTCTCTCGTACACTAGGTGCCATGAAAATAAAGTTTTCAGTGGTGTATGCAGGGCCAGATCAACACAGGGGCTATAAGGGCTGAAGCCCCGGGCCCTGGCCTAAAGAGGGGGCCCTGACTCCAGCTCCTAAGGCCCCTGCGTGATCCAGCCCCTGCCACCCCACACAGCCTGACACAGGTCCGGCGTGGTCTGAGGGTGCTGGGAAGACCCCTTCCAGCACTGGGAGGGGAGGGGAGGGGGGCTTTTGGGCCAGAGGCTGGGCTCTGTGGCGCTCTTGCCCCACCCTTGGGCTGGCTGGTCTGTCCCCGGGGATGGGTCAGGCCAACACGGGTTCGCTCTACTCTGGGGGCGGGGCCAACTGGCATGCAGTGCGGCCTCTGGCACAGCCTTCCAGAGCCCATGGCCTTGGAAGGCCACGCTGGAGACCACTCCATGCACCAGTTGGCCCTGTCCCTGGGGGCAGACCAGCTGGACCAGGGCCGGGGTGGGAGCGCCACGGAGAGTGGCCTCTGGCCCCAGGGCCCCCTAGTGCCAGCCCGCCCGCAGGCCACCATGGTGGGGAGCTGGAGCTCCAGGCCATGGGAGCTCACAGTGGTGGGCAGCTTGTGGCCCCGAGGCCCTTTAATCTGGCCCTGGGTGTGTGGATTCCCATACCCTGGAAAAGAAGGCAATTCTTTGCTGGCCTTTATGTCCTTGAGTTGTATTAGCTAAACAAATAATGAAAGAGAAATAAATGTAAGCTACATTGACAAGTTAACTCTAGAAAGATAGAAAAGTTAGAAAGATCTTTTCTAAGAAAAAAAAACCCATGGATTACAAATTGCCCAAATTTTTCATTTAGGTGAAATTATATTTGAAATAATTGTTTCATTGGAAATTTTGAAATAGCACATAATAGACTAGGCGCCAGAATGTCAGGTAATACAGAAAAAGAGCAAGTTCTGAACTAAATGAAGCATGTTTGCTACCTTGAAACCAAAATACTATGCTAAAATATATTTGCTATAACAGCTAAGCATTATTATTGTCATTATATAACTGGAGTATGTAGGTTAGATAGTCAGAAACTGACCTAAAAAATCATGCTCTAAAAAACAGGAAGAAAAATCAATCCACACTGCTAATCACCCATAACTGTCATTGAAGTCAATGGGAGTTGTGGGTACTTAGCACCTCACAGGATCAGGACAATAAAGAGCCACTTTTTCAAAAGTAGCCTCAGTGGCGGCTTTAAATTGGCAACTCTAATTTTTCCACTAAATTTTAGAATGACAATATTACATGTTTATTTTCATGCCTTCTATAATGGAATGCTAAAATGTATTATACTGTTCAGCCACTAAGTGGCACAGTGTATAAAATACTTTATTTAAATGAACTTCAACCACACCAAGCACAGCAGTAAAGGTGATCTGATGATATAAGCAAGCTCTGTAGCCAGTCCAGATCTGATTCATATGATGTCGTCAGAATAAAGGCCAAAGGCAATCAAAACTCTGCCTGGCTTTTTCTATTGCAGAAGGCTAGCACATTGAGATATGATCCTGCTTTCACTAAATCAATGGCAAAACGTCTAGTGTCTGCAATGGGAGCATAAATGGGGCCTTCGTGTGTCAGAACTAGCACAGCACAGGAGTCAGAAAAGGTTTTTATTGACTCTGATGCTTAAAAAAAGCACATATTTCTAAAGCTGTTTAATTTTTTAAATATACAACATGTGTAATGAACTAGGCACACCACACCTGAGTAAGTTAACCTGACTTGCTGAGTTTTCTAATATTTAGTATAGTCTTTATTATATTGTTTACCTGGTCTAGATGTGTGTATTCACCATGCTGTTCACACCCAATATCAAAGACATACTTTCCACGACCTATCGGCTGTACAAAGAGAAACAAGAAGATAGCAAGACTTTAAAGCTAGCAAATTCTAAAGGATTAAATGGGAAATGCACCTAGCACTGTACTATATAATGTACACAATTTTAAATAATATTATAATAAAATATTGCAATATCACAATAAAATTAATTAATTAATTAATTAATTAAAAATACAATGTGAAAACTAAACTTTGAAGGATCTTTGCATCTGTCTTGATTCAGTTGTATCTGTTACATTTATGATTCAAAGAATACTGTGCAAAATGGGGAACCTAATTTAATTTTTCAGTATAAACAGTCCATACCAGAGCCACACTATTTGTTTTTCAAATTCAAGTAGCATTTTCCAACATACTTACATTTCCATTTACAAACTTGCCCTGGTATCTGTGGTTTAAATGAATAAGTTCAGCTGCTCCCTCCTGTTGCCCATTTACCCAGCCACCAACATATTTAGTGCCAGTGTCTGCGTAGACATATGTGCCTTGCCCATGCCTGATGAGAGGCAAAACATAATTTTACTTTATATTACTGTAAATTAAAAAAAAATAGGATTTCTTTGAAAACTTAATGCAGTAAACATCTGACTAAATTAAATGCCACTTGAACCAAGTTTTCCAACCCCAAGCACAACTTCTTCATATATGCATGCTCATTTGCCTTCTGTGTCTGGCCCTATTTAAATGAGCTGTTGTCTTACTGCAAGCTTTTTCCCCATTCCAAACTGGATTTGGTTGCCAAGGCCCTCCCAGAGCAATCTCTTTCAAAAGGATACCCACAACTCTGAAGACAACATTTTTTTAACTTAATCGAGAAACCTGAAAGTTCACTATAATAATGAAACAAACCTATAGTGGTTCTGCCATTCTCCAGTATAGGTGTCTCCATTCATATAGTAGTAAACTCCACTGCCATGTCTTTGGTCTTCCACCCATTCTCCTGCAATGAAAGTCACAAAAACAGAGTACCATGATAAATTTCACGTGTCATAGAAGTCAGCCTTTGGAATGAGCATATAGAAAGCTAGTCAATTTTTTATGTCAATGAAGAATACACAGTATTAGAAAATGAAAATGTAAATTCAGACAATGTTAATTCTGTAACTGACTTCAGTGGGAGCAGACGCAAGCTCTAACTCAGTAATCTTCAACCTCTAACTTCCGTGTGAATGGTAAAGATAGTTGCCCAGTGAACTCTAAATGTATCTGGCTTGGATATCACTGTGACCTCTTCATACTCCAGAACAAATTAAATTAGAGGAGTGCTGGCAGTCTCGGACAGAAAGCAGTCCACTATCTGTCGCTGTATCATTACTGATATTACTAGTACAGCTTCTCTAATAGAGGGAAAGATTTGACGCGTCAGGAGAAAAGCCAGCACCATGCACAGATTCAGAGGATGTGCTACGTTTGTTCTCTTAGGCTATGTCTACTCTTGCTAATATTAGTTCGAATTAGTTAGTTCGAGCTAACTAATTCGAACTAATTTTAGTTAGCTTAATTTAGCTTAATTCAAACTAGAAGAAGTTAGTTCGAACTAAGCAAGTGCCATTCATGGTACTTGCTTAGTTCGAATTAGCGATCCCCATTCATTTCAATGGCCGGTTAGTTCAAACTAAGAAATTAGTTCGAATTAACATGGCCACATTGGCTAATTCGAACTAGTTAGTTCGAATTAAAGCCTTACTTCTGAAGTCCTATTCGAACTTATTAGTTCGAATTAAGGAAGCCCTTAATTCGAACTAACTAAAGCCTAGTGTAGCCATGGCTTTAGTTAGCTCGAATTAAGCCTCCTTAATTCAAACAAACTTGCCAGTGTAGACATAGCCTTACTGACTAAATTAAGGACTTCAGGCTTCTAGAAAGAGCAGGGAGAATGTTCTGGGCTATGGAACTGATCAGTGCCAAACAGCATTTTCTTGGCCAGTAGGTAGCTAGAGAATTAAATGTAGCCAGCAGTAATCTACTATGTCTCTCTCGAGCAGCCCGAGAATTAAAAGAATTGGGGATGACACAGTGTAGAACAGATAATATATAGCCATGTATGACAGAGTAAACAATAACTGTTGCTCTTGAAACTGGATATCTGTGCATGTATTACTTTACTTTTGGGCAAGATGTGAGACGAAAGAACCATCAGTAGTGTTCTTACTAGTGAGGTCGTTTTTCACCTCTGTTCGCCTATTGTGCTCTTTGCTACTTGAAAGATTATTTACTATCAGGTGAATGTTTCTACACATAAAGAATTTCCATATGCAGCTGTCTCTGCCCCGAAAGCTCTTTATCATGTGCGCCCTTGTTAATTTAGTTAAAATGCAACCATTTTATTGTCTGAACTATGTAATATCACCTCACTGCTTAAAGAACAGGATGAAGAGACTTATTTAAAGTCACAGTTCTTTAGGCCACAGACCCAACCACAAGGCTGTTCAAACTTATGTCCACTGGACCATCTGTAGGAACTATTCTGCCAGCCAAATATCAGTGGAACATACCGTATCCTTCCAACCATGAGCTGCTTCCAGGCAATTTTCAACATGCTCCCATACAGGAGGAATCCTCAGATTACATTTAGGATAGCTTTCTGCTCTGGCAATTGTGATCAGACAGGGAGGCATACAGGTCCTCAGGCTAAGCACAACTGTCACACAGTGATCCCTTTTCTACTCTGCCTTCTTTCCTCATTTTGATTGCCTTTGTTCTGCCTTTCATCCTCTTTTTCTTTCTTCCCTCTGTCAGTCTCTAACCCTCCTTCCCTACTTGATTGGACCCCATTTCAATCATCACTTTTCCCTCTCCTTACTCTCTGCCCTTCTCTACACATACTTACATAGTTGCCTGAAATTTCTTTCGCTCTAAACACATTCTTCCATTTATTCTCACACACTCTTATACTTACATACCTTTAGTTATGTTTTGCTGGATAGGCCAAGTTATGTAACATGTGGCATTGGCTGTCCCCACCTTCCAGACTACACATTTTATAGTTTCTTATAGAAAATGTTTTCAAACTATTTTTATTGGGACCCAGTTGAAAAAAATCATATATGCCCGTGACCGAGCAATTAAATTTTTAAGCACTGCATTCCAGTCTTTTGGCAGCAGCAGCAGAGAGTGCTGCGACCCAGTGCCTGAGAGTCTGTGACCCAGTACTGGGTCCCGCCCCTAAGTTTGAAAACCACTGTCTTATAGTCTAGCCTTGTAGTGTGGGTTGTGTATTTGGTAATGTCAAGTGACCCTTCCACCAAAATCTAAAAGTGAACCTTAGGGAATGTACCAGTAGATTAGCATTAATTTGCCAAAGCCTGGGCCTATCACCTTTACTGAAGGGTGAAGTGTGCTGAATCTTTAACAGAGTTTTTCTTTCCCCCAAAATATTAATTAGTTGTTGAAGTTAAATGGGTGTTAGCAAAAACAAATAGAGTAGAATTTTTTGTGATGGATGTATGTGCCGCATCCCTGCGTGAAACAGCGTGTTAACACCTTCACACTAGCCAGAAAAGAAGAAATCCTGCCTTAAAAACTGCCTGAGCTGCCAGATTTGGAGGGAAGTGCTGACAGCTGTGGCTACTCAGAAAGGCAGGAAGCCATATAAAGGTAATAAGGCCTCCCAAAAAGGAAGAGGTTATAATCCTGTTGTCTTTTTCTTACTCAGAGACAGAAGGAACTCGGGAAGTATTTGGTTGCCTTGTCTAGAGAAAGTTATGCTAGATCCAAGAAGCTCTGATCACAGTAAGAACTGAATTTTGTTTGTTTGTCTGGACAGAAGAAAGCACCTCTGCGGTTTCTTTGTGGATACTTGAAGCAAGTGGAAGGAAACAGTGCTGTGTTTGTTTTGTTTCATTTGCTCTGTGGCCAAATGTAGCTACTCTGTGCCTATTTTATATTCATTTTGCTAAGACTGAAATACTGTTGGTATTGTTCCTTTTGTGGGACCTATCTTTAGTGAGGCAGCCAATCCTTCCAAATCAAAGGAGTGGCTGGTTGTCCCATTATAGATTTAAAGAATATAACGGCAATTCCTTTTCTCTCTACTCAATTATATTGGCACCTCAGATTATCACCACTTCACTAACTCTCCAGTAAACAGTGTTCTGGCCTATACAAGATTTAAATTTCTAACACAGGAAACAACTTCTACCTTTCTGGCTTTCTTTGCACAACAGAAAGCAGTAAAAAGGGAGCACAAGGCAAATTATTTTCCTTCCTGGTCAATTTTAAGGTCTTAGAGAATTTACACACATCAGATGAAAGGCTAGGGTGGGACTATTTCAGAAGGTTTCCAAAAAGTCTTATACTGTAGCTGAAATAATCTTTTAATAGGTTCTAAAGAACCTAAGTCAAACTTTCAAACTTCCATATCTAAACTCAGGCACTGACCAGAAAATGAAAATTCTGATTTTCAGATACCATACAATAGATGCTGGGTGGCTCAGAAAATCTGGAAATCAGTTTACTCATTTAGATGACTAAATATGGATGTGGGTGCCTAAAATTAAACACTTGTTAAAAACTTTGCCTTTGGCTCTGACCTCTTTCACAACTCACAGTATTCTGTGAAGCATTATTCTACTGAAAAAAAATGAATTAAAACCATCAATGATCAAATCAAACTCCTGATGTTTTGTAAATTAAATGCCATCCTATAAAGGCATTATCTAAAGATGGCTAATGTAGCAGATGGAGTCTGACTAGTCTTATCTTTCTCATCATATTCCAGAGGAGATGTGAAAGGAATCAGACTGAACCTGCCATTCTTAGTACTAAAATGTGTGGAAATACCTTCTGTGGGCTTCTATTTCAGGACAAACAATATTCTGCTCTTCCTTCCCATAAGACTCTTTAATATCTTGCTAAAACTGTTGCTTTTCTTAGATATTGCTACCATATAGAAAGAAAGTGCATTCTTACAATAATCTGCTATTTGTAAAGGACAGTAATGACCCTTCAGATTAATCCTGAGAATTCCATTCAGGTTAAAGGTCTAGATCAAACTGAATTAAATAATTCTGTATGAGAATCCTAAAAGAGCACATGGGGGTGGAAGAAGAAGAACTGGCTTGTGCTGATTTCAATGGAATGCTATGGATTTCAGTGGAAGGAAGCAAAATAACTTTGTAGATTGGGTCCCTGCAACTTAGTTTTATGGTTGTTGATATTTGGGAGGGTTACTGTCATGTTGAAGATAGATGCAGGTAGAAATTAAGGGGATCACAAGGACATCAGTGAAGAAACTAAATGCATTTTTTTGCATCGGACTTCGCAATTGATGATTTGCGGGAGATTCCCAAACCTGAGCCATTCTTTTTAGGTTACATATCTGAGGAACTCTCCCAGTTTGAGGTGTCATTAGAGGAATTTTGGAACAAATTGATCAATTAACCAGTAATAAGTCACCAGGAGCAGATGGTATCCTCCCAAGAGTTCTGAAGGAACTCAAATGTACAATTGCAGAACTATTAACTATGGTATGTAACCTATCATTTAAATCAGCTTCTATACCAGCTGACTTGAGGATAGTTAATGTGATGCCAATTTTTATAAAAGGCTCCAGAGTTAATCCCAGCAGTTAAAGGCTAGAAAGCCTAACTTCAGTACCAGGCAAATTGTTGTAAAGAACAGAACTATCATATACGTAGATGAATATGATTTGTTGGGGAAAAATCAAAACAGCTTCTGTAAAAGGAAATATGCCTCACCAACCTACTAGAATTTTCAAGGGGGGTCAACAAGCATGTGGAGCAGGGTGATCCAGTGATATAGTGTACTTAGATTTTCAGAAAGTCTTTGAAAAGATCCCTCACCAAAGGCTCTTAAGCAAAGTAAGTGCACATGGGATAAGAAGGAAGTTCCTCTACTGGATCAGTTAAAAGAGAAAAAAGAAAGGGTAGGAATAAATGGTCAGTTTTCAGAATGGAGAGAGGTAAATAGTGGTGTCCCCTAGGGGTCTGTACTGGGACTAGTACTGTTCAACATATTCATAAATGATCTGGAAAAAGGGGGAAACAGTGAAGTGGCAAAATTTGCATATGATACAAAACTACTCAAGATAATTAAGCCCAAAGCAGACTGTAAACAGTTACAAAGGGATCTCACAAAACTGGATAACTGGACAACAAATTGGCAGATGAAATTCAGTGTTGCTAACTGCAAAGTAATTCACATTGGAAAACACAGTCCCAAGTATACATATAAAATGATGGGCTATGTCTACACTGGGGAATTTAGGTTGACTTAAAGTGGGCCTTACTAACTCGATTTAGCGAGTCTACACTAGACTCTCTAAGGCTGCGTCTACACTTGTAAATTTAATTTACCCTGCGTCTACACCTCAGTTTTCTTAAGTCAATTTAAGCAGCTTGCTTAAGTCGACTTAAGGAAAATAAAGTCGATTTAAGGAAAATTAAGTTGACTTTATTAAACCTAGAATTACTTCGGTTTAAGGCTTAATTTGACTTTTTAAAGTCGAATTAAGCCAGTGTAGATGTGGGGCAGCCCTATGTTGATTTAGGGCTACCCCAGGACTACACCAATGCCCTCCCTGCCAGGGGGGCACAGAGGGAGCCTGGCATGCCCCCCCAAAGGGCAGGGCAGAGCCCTGTGTGACGCTGTCTGGATTTAGGGAACTATTTATGATATTATTTTCTATTAATATCTCATAGTTCCTATGGATTATAGCATTTATGTCATGTTTGGTATCAATAGAAAGGTAGTAATTTGCTGGGAATGATCATATAGTTTATGTATAGGAATTGTATTTGTATTAGAAGTTAGGAATATGGTTGTTATATCTATACTTTAACTTGTGTGATTCTGAGGAAACTCCCCAGACAGGATGTCTACAACCATTGTGTCCTTAATGTTAAGGAAGCTCCCAGGTACAATGGGCCCAGGGAGAAACCTGATGAGCCATTAAGGACACAATGGCTCCAGCTGCTAGCTGCCTTGGAAAATCTCATGGAATCTACCAGTGTAGAGTTCTGCCACATCTTATACTAATTCCACTGGTGGTATTCCATTTGGTATAGAGTAAGGAAGCCAAGTCAGGGGGGAGAGCCATGTTTAAGAAAGAAGGAGGACAGATTCTCTCTTGGGTTTCTGAAGCTTCAGCATACACTAGTCAAGGTGGCTAAGAATTGGTGAGCTGTGATTTGCTATCCCCCTCTGTTCTGCGTTGGGGCAGTAGAGAGCTGCATGCTGTATTTTCACAAAGCTTAGACTCTATGTTCTAAAAATATTCTGGACTGAACTTGACTGTCAGCACAATCATGACATGTAAACCAATATTCTCGTGATGCTCTTACTGGGTTGTTAATGGTGTTACCATAACTTATACTCTCATTCTAACTAAGGATGTGAAGAATATGTTCAATACTAAATATAAATTAAAGTAGTCCACTTGATGGGATAATTTGGCAGAAATAAACTGCTACTAAAAACTTCAATCCACTCTTCTCCTAACATCTGTGGTGAGGCAGAAATGAAGAGGAAATCAGAGTTTTGCGACAATTTTAACCTGTTGAGACAATAATATGCTGCCCAGCTCATTATTTTCCCATAATTTAACTGAAGCATCTCATCCTCTCTAGTATTTAAATCTAAAAATTATGTTAAAATACAAAAGATGCACATTTACCTTCATATTTCGATCCATCTGGATACATAAAAACACCTTGACCATGCTTTTTGTTCTCTACAAATTCTCCAATGTAGCGAGCACCGTTTTTAAATCTGTAGGTCCCCTGCAAAATATTTGGTATAGATACAGTTCTTTTCATTATCATTTTAATTGAATGCCTAAACTAATGGAACTATTGAAACACATCCATGGCTTTCAACATGATCTTCTATAATTATCTTACCCGTCCATTTCTCAGACCATTGGCATACTCTCCTTCATATGTATCACCATTGGGTAATCGTGCTCTTCCATGTCCATGTCGTTCACCTAATGCATTGCGTTCACCTTCATATTCCTAGTTAAATGGAACAAACCATTCAGCAGTTAAGAGGTAGGGCTTCTAAAGTGAATCGAACATGAGTACCAAGAGAGAGCCAACCATTTTGTCCTGAACAGCTCCTTTTCTTCCCCAGTCTCAGGAAGCTGCCTGGTCAAGAAATCTCTGGTGAGTATCTTGTACCAAACCACCAGATCCTACCTGGTATCCAATGGAGTCTTCTGCTTGCAAATTACCAAAATTTGTTGGGGGCTGGATTCTTGCTGCATAAACTGAAGCAAGTTAAAACAGACACTAAATATCCTAGTAAGATGGCAGGACGCAAGTCCTTTTTCTCTTTACTATGCCATTTAATGCAGCAGTTTAGCAGCTTTTCAACACTGAGAATCACTAATGTATATAATCCAAATGAACACAGGAACTAAGGACATTTTTATATTTATAAGATTATTTCTAAAAACATTTTGTGTGAGATACACATCTCATGAGTTGAGGATCCCAACATAAGATTGATTAACTTTTTATTTTTTAAGCACCCATGCTTTACACTTTAGTACCATGCATCCAATATCCAGAGCTCTGGTCCCACCCTGATTGACATGAGTGGCAAGCCTTCCGTTAACTTTGATGAGAACAAGATTGCATCTTAAAATATGTAACAGTGATCACAAATTCAATTCTTTTCTGCTGACAAAACCAAAAATAGGCTGGTCTAATAGTGCCTAATGAGTCCTTTTTCATTAATACTCCACAAAGTTATGGAGGGGGGCTGTGCCCGGAGAAGAGTCAGAGATTCCAAAGCCAGAAGGGACCACTATGATTGTGTATTGATGTGTATAGACAGCTGACCCCTGTCTAGCACAGGCCATAGAACTTCTCCCAAATAATTCCTGGACCAGATCATTTAGAAAAACATCCCATCTTGATTTAAAAAATCATCAGGGATGCAAAATCCACCAGGACCCTTTGCACGTTGTTACGCTCCCCGCACCTCAGTGCCAGTCCGAATTTGTTCAGCTGGTGGATGGTGTTTCTGCCTGTTCTTGCCAGACTGCTGAGCCCGTTATTAAATATTTGTTCCCGGAGGGGGTGGGATGCACTGGACAGCCTGTGACCGAGTCACCTGGTACCCGACTCTTGATGCACAGACACAGCCAGCCAGCCCCCCACCCATCTCCCCCCCGCCCCCCACACCCGGGCACCTAGGCTCCCAGAGCTCCCTGTGGCTTGGTGGCGGGAAGGGCAGCTCTAGGGCTGCACTGGGCTACTGGAGGGGCGGGGGGCAGGGGCAGCTCCGCCCGCGGCCAAAGCCGCTCTGCGGGGCAGCCGGCAGGGGCGAGGCGAGGGGGCCCGGCCCGCACTGACCCCCAAGTCGTTCTCCGCCTCCTCCTCGAACTCCTCCGAGCCCAGGTCCGACATGCTCCGGCCAGGCCGCGCGGCGTTCCCGTCACCATGGCAACCACCAGCCCCGGCGGAGGGAGGGCGCCTCGCGCCGTCTCCCTAGCAGCACGCACCGGCCCCGCCCCTCTGCGCGTGCTGCTGTCCCGGGTCCTGAGAGCGGGGGCCCAGCCAATAGGAGGGCGTGTTACGCTCGGTCCGGAGAGGGCAAGAAGAGAGCACAGCGCTCACGGGGCCGGTCCTCCTGGGCACACAGGGCAGGCAGGGGCGGGGCCTAGCACGCAGGGGGTACAGGGCAGCTGGGGCGTGCAGTGGGCAAATGTAAGACACGAAGCGTTACATCAGGCAGGCACAGAGAACATAGCTCCCACTGGCATGTTGGGCAAGTTATGGGATGATAGATGCAGGGCGTGCCATTGCACGTAGCGTGTTCAGCCTGGTGCACATATGGCATAGTGCTGAGCACAAACAAAGGGCATGGCTACAGCCTGTGGTTTGGATTGGCAATTATGGGAGAAGAAAGACCTGATGTGCCATGGCTTTATTAGGCCAACAGATAAGAGAGCATTCAGTGGTCAACTAGAAATGGGTACTAGTCAAATTTCTACATGCCTCACTGTAGGGATTGTGTCTGATTCTAAGCTTTTCCTGAGCTCCATGTTCAGATTTCCATTTCATGACTGCTGTAAAGAGAGGTTTCAGCTACAAAACTTTACCCAGGGTTTTGGTTTGGAGTCATCTCTAGATCAGCACAAAACAAAGGGCACATAAAGCATGGCCCTCTTTAGTGGAAAAAAGACAACTGCGTCAGGCCCTTTTTCCTATTAGAAAATGAAAAGGAACACATCCAAATAAATAGAAACTTCCTTCCTCCTACCTTTTTCTTCGGTAGATTGTTTTCTTTTGTTTTGGGGTTTCTTTAAATGAATGTTGGACCTCAATATTTATTGGGCCTCAACATTGTGATGACTGAAATCCTTCATCAATATGTAATTATGATAACATAAATATACACATTCACTCGTATACAACTTATCTTTATTAAATATTTAATCGCCTTCCTCCCCCTTCTAGAAATAGCTGCTTTTTTTTGTACACCTAGGATATTTCCCCCTAGAGTGCACAATCAATTTCAGGAGTCCATCTAAATAACTTCCTCAAATATTCACAAACCTTTTTCTGTCATGCATAGTAAGAGTTCCTAGTAATTCAAATAGTTGGTCTTGCATTTGTAAATAATATTTTTAATTTCAACTATAGCTATGTCCAGCTTTATTTCACAATGGCTTAGTGGTGTTCAGAAATTCCAGTTCATAGATTTTATCTGATTGAGATATCATGATTTTTGCTTGTAAATTAGGCTTGTTCATCTGGACAACAGACCGGGCCTTCTCTGTGGACAGCTGGATTAATCTCTTTGGAAATTGTGTTCTTCTTCAAATTGAAGCCAGAGGTCTTATGATAAACATATCAATGCACTGACATGTCTGAAATCCAACAGGGAAGAAAGATGCAGTTAACTTGATAGTATGCATATTAAAGAGAACTTATGGACAAAAGAATTTGTGCCTGCCTTGATTAGACCAAAACAAGATTGTTTCCATGGGAATACAGTAAAAAAGTACGTAGTTTATAAGCTGTACTTCTGCTGTATTATTGATGTTGTATAGGAATGTATAAAGTGGGTTAGGTTAATGGGAATTTATATTATTAGGGGAAACTAGTTTTAAGAGTAGTAGTTAGCAAGTATAGGCCCAAGCCTGAACCAGTTTTCAAAGGCCTTAGCATAACCGCTCACATGAACGAATGCCAGGAACTCAGACGTCACCTAATGAGCACCTGCAGCCCTAATGAGCAGCTGCAGCCCTAACGAGCAAGCACACTAACGAGCCTCGAATACCCAACAAGGTTGCAATCACCTCTCGGAAGAGAACTCCTTGATAAGCTTCCCAATAGCTCCCCGACAGCTAACTAAAATGATCAATGGCTGACAGCTAACTAAAATGATCGATCGCAATGTGGCAAAGACTGTGGGAACCTCTGTAAAAACAGGAGGGGCACAGGGGGCTAAAGCTCTATAAATATCAGCCCCACAGATAACCCCCTCGGACAGGTTTGGACTGACTCAAGACGCCCAGTGGCTCCGGTCACTGTAGCGACTGGGGTCAGTCCAGAGAAGAAAGAGAAAGGTCAGGTCCTAGTCATGAAGCTGACTGGACTGGCACGTTGGCCCGAGCTCATCAAAGAAAGGTCAGCACCTGATCCCCGATGGTGGCGAAACTGACACGTTGGTAAGGAGTTCGGTGAGTATGAGTAAATCACCAATAGGCCTAGGTGAACACTGGTTCGAGAGTAGCTACAGGTATATAAGTAACAGGTATATGTGTAACAGGTATATAAGTAACTGAAATAAAAATTGAAGCTTAGTACCCCGAGTCCTGGTGTAAGGACAGAAGTAGGTTAGC
>ML685798.1:21441386-21454095 GCA_007922175.1 Pelusios castaneus | reverse complement strand
TCCGCGTCTGACGAAGTGGGATTTTCTCCCACGAAAGCTCATGCGATTAATAAATCTGTTAGTCTTTAAAAGTGCCACAAGACTCTGTTGTTAGATAGGGGTTCTTGTTGGTTATTTTCCTTACCTGGGTTTTGTTCCTTCCCTACTAATAAACCGGTGTTATTCGTTCATCAGAAAAAGAGTCCCTGACTGGATCCTTTCCCTAGTCAAGCTAGTCACAGTTGACAGACGCTGATGACAGGGTCGCACCTAAACTAAGTTGATTGATCAGCTAGCTAAATTTCAGCTGACAGATTTTTGGAACAGAACAAGAAAAGGAGGGTGACCTAAGAAAGTGTTACACACAGGACAATAAAGAAGCTAAATCCATCAACATGACATTCAAACTCCTGAACAGACCAGCGTAAGAGCAGAATAAATGTGGAAACTGGTGCATCTGAGTATGTGGGAGGATAAAGAGAACAGAAAATGAATGGTCAGTTGAGTCTCATGCTTTAGTACTTAAGTTGATAGCCTCAGCAGTTGGGAAGGATTCCCAGCTTTCCATGTAAAGCATAGCATAGCTGGTTAGATGCATTATTTGTGAAGCAAGAGAGAGTGGGCAACAGATCAGCTTCCTCTAAATACCTTGTGCTAATGGTATGATATTGGAATTCATGGACTAGCGGTATGATCTGGTCTGGAAAATATTATGTTCCCATATAAATAAACAGAAGCAGAGTTTTTAAGAACACAAAAACTGAGTTGTCACAGCCAGTATGGCCATAGGGAAGTTACTAAACCATTCAGTTGGTGTTCAGGTTATCACAATGATGGATGTAATATAAACCCCAGCCTAGGTCAAATAGACAACATATTCTCTTACTGATACAGTAGTCTACACTCTGACTAAATGGGTCTTTTTTACCTGATGACCATGCAGTCATTTCTCAGGGCAAGTCTACACTACAAAATTAAATTGACCTAAGTTTCCTCGACAAACAGCCACTGCAGTAATTAAATTGCTTTTGCATGTCAACGCTATGCTCCATGTGTCAGTGGAGTGTGTCACCACCAAGAACGCGTGCACTGATTTAACTGTCAGTGTGGGGAGTATTGTGGAATGGCTTCCGAAAAGCAGCAATAATTGATGTAAGCAATACAGTGTCAATCTAAGTACATTGACCTAAGAATGGCATAGTGTCTGGTGGAAGTGGTAGTGGGTGCTACATTTTAGTGTAGACACTTCCAGAGTTAGGTTGCCATGAGCTAACTCTGTAATGTAGACCAGGTCTCAGTAATCTTTCATGCAAATTTTTGTATTCTAATTGACTGCTATAAATCCCTCTGTTATAATTAGCTGTTAGACTCAGAATTCATTCACATACCCAAAACAAGCACAGGGAGTAGGTAACAGAAGTAGGGTGCCTCTACACTTGTAAATTAAGTCGACTTAAGCTTGCTTATGTCGATTTAATTTACTCTGCATCTACACTACACTTTCCTTAAGTCGACTTAAGCAGCTGCTTAAGTCAACTTAAGGAAAAATTAAGTCGACTTTCTAAAACCTCCTTTTAAGTCGACTTTCTGCCTAAGTCAACTTTCTAAAGTCGACTTAAGCCAGTGTAGACATAGAGTACCCCTAAGTCGACTCTAAGTCAACTTAGGGGCCTCCAGGGCTTCCCCATTGCCCTCCCTGCAAGGTGGCTGGCACAGGGAGAGCCTGGTGTGCCCCCCCCAAAGGGAAGGGCAGAGCCCTGCCCACCCTGCCCCTATGCCCTGCCAGGGTCCCTGTCCCTCTTTGCCCCATTGTACCAAGGTACAATGGGGCAAAGGCTGAGCCCCCTGGCACTTGGCAAGGGGTGCCCCCCCACCACTGTGGACCTGTCCCAGGTCCACCTAGCCCCTAGAAATCAACCTACAGCGTCCAGTGTGGACGCTTTAGGTTGACTTTGTAAGTTCCCCCCAAAGTCGACTTAATTTAAGTGTGGACATGCTAAGTCGACTTAAATTAACAAGTGTAGACATAGCCATAGTGTTTGGTGTGGGGATAAGGAACTGGAGCACTGAGGACAGTAGATAATCAGAACAGTGTGTTCACATCAGCCAATCAGGGTACCCCACATGGAGAGGATATGTTTTGTGAGATAGCAACTCAATTTTTTATTATCCATTTCCTATGTGTGGACTGCAACCTATGAAAAGGACTGTTTGAGATTATGTGTCATATATGTCTGTGTCAGACTGTAAATTCCATTTTAATTGTAAGGTTGGTCTTTACCTTTCTCCTGTCTTGTGACCTCCATCTTGAACCGGATGGAAGCTGACACAAGGATAATAAAACAGGATTGTTGACTTAAAAGTGCTCTCCCATTGAAATGGACTAGCTCTAAACAATAAACTGGCCACTACCCAGAGAACTGGATAAGCAGGTGAAAGGTCACTTGGCAACAAAGTCACCTGGTAGGACTTTATGGTCACCCATTGAGGGTGACCGGGGTATCACTTGACTGAGAAAACTGGAAGGTTGTAAAAAAAGGTAGAAGCTGTTCTACTTGCTCTCCATCTCTGGCCATTTTTCTTCAGTTCAAGAGAAGGGAGAAGCAACCCAATATGTAGGGGCCTGATGAGAAAGGGACCCTGCCTATCTTCCTGAACACAGGTGGTCTTTCAGGGACTCCCCCAAAAAAGGCTGAGCTAGTGAAGGGCATTGTATTTAGAATGGTCATTGTTTTATAATGGTCTATATTCTCTGTATAATTCTTGTGCTATTGAAGAGCAAGGATGTTTAGATTTCTGTGCAGTCTGTTAAGCATTTTGACCTACCACGTGGCCCCCTGAAGAGGTAACCCAGAAGGTTCAAACCTTGGGGTCGAGTACTAAGAGAGGGTTTGTTTGAGCTATCAGGGAATCTGAAGAGTCAGCACTTAGCCAGAGATTAGGCAGTTGAACAGCTGATGTCAGATCTCATGAAGGAATGCTAGACAGAAAGTTTGTGCCCCCAGAATATGCCTAGGGATCCAGTGGTTGAGCTCCATTCAGACTCTAGAGGCTTAAAATTGTAGGGACCAGTGACTTAGTTCCCTCGCAGTAATCTAGTGTGTGTCTGAGGTGCTCAAATGGGACGCTGGGATCTGTAACAGCCTCACAGTTTCTTACATAGTCAGATGCTCAAATGGCATTTAGAATCACGAGTTGTTGAAGAAACCATGTGCTTTTTTGCTTTCTGGTAAGCCAAATGAGTACACTTCAGCTTTCCAGCTTTCAAAGAATTCTCTACTTAAGGCCCTTTTCAGTGCACTCTCATCCCTCCTCCAGCAGCAGCACATCTGCCAACGTTAGCAGTTTTTCATCATCTAGCCCCTGAGATGACTCTTGGGAACCCCTTATTAGAATTCTGTCACCAATTTAAGGTAAAATCTGAGACAATTTCCATGACTCCAAAAGACCTAATCTCTGCTCTGGTGAACATTACATTATCATAGCCAAAGTAGACTTATTTCTCAACTCATTTCTGATACATTGAAGTCAATGAGATTTTTTTATTAAATCTTGTGGGGTCAGAAGAAGGGCTCTGAATGACAAGTTTGTTTTTCTTGGAATGAACCAGGTTCTTTAAAAAAATCCTAGAAAAGAATACTCTCAGATCTTTTACCAGGTCATCACATCCACCCTTTTTCAGATTGTACAACTTAACTCTTAATATAGAGTATATTATATTCATGAACCAAGTATACACCCTTCCAGCTAAAGTGGAACTGCTTCACATGTTTGTACATATCTTTCTGCGTTTATGGCTGGCTGAGAAATAAGTTTGTTTTATACATGAAAACAAATGAATGACTTCTCTAGTCTTTCCTTCCCCACACCCTGCAAACACAGATACTCCTGAGACAGAGTTTGTCACAGCCTGTGGAAGAAAAATAAGGAGGAAGCCGTTCTTGAAATACAGGTAGCACTTCATTTCTTCTCAGCTAAATGCAGTCTTGCTCCATTTCTATTGCAGACCCAAGGGAAGTGGAAATCCCTGCCCCAGAATGCTTCCAACCTTACAGCTGACTTTGAAGTGACTGACTTAGTAAAGTCCATTCTTAAGATATATTTTCCCTCTAAATTTTAATATCAAAGAAAGGGAGTTTCCCCTTTAAGTATTTAGGAGGGGCGAGAGAATGACACACCAAATGCTATTTAAAGGAAAAACTCTCTTTCACCACCAGGAAATGAACCTTTATGAACTCTTCCCCAACACTTCTTTAACAGGTGAAATTACTGTAGTCCCTAATGAAAGAGCTGGCAATAATAAGGTACATAAAATCTTTTATGCCAGTTGCACTGATCAGTAAAGGAAGAAAAAGTTGTTAATATTACCTTTAGCATATATTTCTTTCTTCATTGCAAGGTTTTGTTGCAGTGTGTTTTAAAACATAAGCAATTCCCAGTTCTACTTTTTGGGACCCAGTTCATAATAATATAGCAGTAAAATTACCTGAGCTCTTCATAAAAGTCCTTTTAAGCTCCAAGGAGACTTACCATGGGGAGGCAAGTAAAATGATGGGGCTTATTAGGGCTAATAATTTCCTTCTTGCTCTAATGCTATGACACTTGCTCAGACCTTGTAAGGTGAAGCTGATTTGTTGGTTCAAAGATAGCACCTTTTGCTTGGCATGATTAGCCTTTTCTTTTACCACAATGTTTGTAGTTGTGGCTTCTTCTCAGAGAGTTGTTAAATTAGTTGTGGCTTGTACTGCTACTGTATCTAGCAGGCTGCAGGCCCTTCTTCTTTCCACATGGCTAGCCTCCAGTGGTCAAACCTAAGCTACAATCATGAAGAGAGGCAATCTCTAAGCAATTTACCTGCCCATTTGCATCTATTTATCCAGCAGTAATGGTCCATAGAGTCTTTTCCTTCAGCTCAGAGAGCTCTAATAAGTTTGAGAAGTGTGGAGATAAAGACACTGCTTTCAGGAGCCAAGAAAAACTTCATGACTTTTTATGAAGAACAGATTTAGGCTTCTCAAGCTAAGATCATCAAAAGAAACATTCCTCTCTTTGAAGTTATGTTCATAGAATACCAGGTTGCACTACCACACCATGACATTGTTCTCTAACAATGACAGGTGGCAGCAGCCCTTCTGCAACTTTGTAAGTTCCTCAAATAATGAGATTCGAAAAGAACCTGTGTCTCTCTTCTAACCCTCCCTATACATATTTGGTGCCAAGAAGCTGGTGACAAGGATCATGGGATTATGTATGCCATTTGCTTTTTCTTCCCTTCTCTCATTTTCTCTCAATTTGTTCTCATCCAGACTTCTGTAGGAGAGGGATCTCAGGGGACATAAGAATGGCAATATGTTAATGTGCAGGCCGCATTTATAATAAGAAAATTAAAGGAAAAACTCTTTTAGAAAACATCTAAAGTCTTAATGTATTGTCAGTACTCTTTGTGTGGGCAGGTTCCAAATAAGAATTAGTTTCATTTTCCAGGTTCTTTAAGAAAGGATGATGAGGGATCTAGAATTTGGGGTTCTGTCAAGGTAACTCACTGCTATATCTTCCCTTATCACCATGAATTTTCTAAATGAAGGATTATATGGGTTGGGAGGGACCTCCTGTAGAATGGCAATATTGACTGAATTGGGATAGTTCAATCATACCCACATTAGAAAATGCAGAAGAGGATTAATGGGAAGGACAATTCCCCATGGATTCCTTTATGAAATTCACTTCAAATTGTTTTACAGAGAGGCAAGATTTGTTCCACTATGGCTTGTGATTCCACCTCCCCTGTCGCATCTGGGATCTGAAGAAGACAAATGCCTTCCATACTCAATATAGGAGCTACTGGTTCCTAGTAGAGTGGATCAAAAGGAGTAGCTCTGCCCACTTTCCTCTTCTTCTGACACCTAATGCTGAAGAAAAATCATTCAAGATGATTTCTTTAGTGGGAGGGCTACATGGAAAAGTCTGGCACTAGAGTCCATTCCTTGTGGAGAATCTCCACAAAGGGCACAGTGGGTGCATCTACACTGGCAAATTAGGTCGACTTAAGGACGCTTATGTCGACCTAAACAAAGTTGCCTCCACACTGGGCTTTTCTTAAGTCAATTTAAGCATTTCCTTAAGTCGACTTAATAACACCTCTTTTTAAGTCGACTCCTTAAATCGACTTAAGGCCAGTGTAGACGGGGATTAATGCTGTCAACTTTATTAAGTCGATTTAAAGCCAATATAACGGCTATCTCGGCTGTTAAGTCGACTTAACAAACTCGACTTAACTTTGTCAGTGTAGACATAGCCAGTCAGAGTAGGATAATGGCACAGAGGCAACTGACCTCATCTGTCTTCATGAGGCAAGAATGTGTAACTGTCAGGATCATGCTAGGAGCCATTATTACAGAGGCCACAGCTATCCTTAAATAGCACGCATTAAGGCAATTCTATAGGCTATCCACATTAGCGTGTTCTATTGCCTAATCATTCCAGTAGTTATAGGGTTTCTTAATATTAAACCTATTTTCCCTGCTGCTGTTTAATTGGATTATTACCTTAATCATCCTTACTTAATGAGAATAATTGCTTCCTTCCCTTTCCGTATTCCCTTAATATACGTGCTATTTGGACACAGTTATGAGAGCACAACATGCACTGGCAACAGATGCTTTTCTCCAAAACTGCTAATGCAGAGTAGCCTTTGTATTTCCCCTATGCTTGGATAGCCAAAGGAATCCAGATTTATACTTCCCCAAGATCTAAGTGGATTTAAATCTGGTATTCTAAGCCTGGCACAACTCTACTTGTACATGCACAAGAGTTTTTGCCATATATTTTATTTTTTTTACAAAACACTTCTAACCTACAATTTTCCAGAAGTTACTGTCTTTTAATGTTTGATTAGAAAGCCATTACTTTAATGGTGGATTTCTACTTCTTTAGATAAGGCCACAGATAAGATGTTTATTTATTGAATTTTACAGAAATATTTACTTTTGTCATAACAAAAATATTTGTCTGAAATGTTATGGTAGAACTATTAAAACAACTGAAATTGACCATCTTGTCTTTGCTGAGTGGACCTGATTCAATGTCAATGAAAAGACTTCCATTGCTTTCAATGGGCTTTGGATCACTCCCTTAGTTTAGAGGTGCCATCTCAGTCAGGCCGGAACAGAAACTTCTTGGTTCAGGAACTCTCTCTGTTGAACTCTCTTCCTAAGAATGTTAATTAGAATTTTTTGTTGACTGTCTTAAAAGGATATATATCCAGATCACTTGATCTGTAGCTATTTTCTTTTTTCCTTTTGTTATCAGCTCTTCCCCTTTCGGATTTTTTTCTTTGCCGAGTTTTGATGGCTCGTTGTATCTGGACTGGCCCCAATTTTGGTGTAAATTCTTTATATGATATCCCATGTCCTATATGAGGGAGACAAAGGCTGTTAAAACTAATAGCAAATGAAAACCAAGGTTGTATCCATCCCTGGAATTCTGCTACTTCTTTGGACTAAAGTATGAGTAAATTTTGTTGTATGAAACATATGATATAGTGTACAGTAATCCATTATTAGCTAGAGAAGGCATTAGCTTTTCTGAACTCTTGAAACTGTCTGCATGTACATAAAAGACTAATTATACGTCAAGAAAATGAGCCATATACTACACTGGGAGGAAAACACACCCCAGCTATATACATCTAAATGCTGCATGTGGCTACAGGAAGCAGTATCTAGTTTAAGGTCCCAGTTCAAAGCATCCTATTCAGTAAAGGGCTTAAGAATGTGCTTAACTTCCATTGACATCAATGGGATTTAAGCATGTACTTAAGCACACGCTGAATCAGGGCATTAAGGAGTTAAGAGTACATCATAGTTCAGTACAAACCAATCTGACTTTTAACCAGGAAATTGGATGACCTTTACAGATTGCGATGTCAGCAGGCATGTAGTCAAGAATGTGTCAATATACAGAGCATAATTACTGTTTATTTTTGGAGACAAACATACACACCTTTCTTTTTTTTTTTTTTTGTGGAAGTGATACGGATGTGGCAAGAAAGGAAATGGTTTGAATTATCAATCCAGCAATGTACTCCAATCCTTGTCCATATCTTCTTCCATAAAGCAAACGTCATCAAAGCCCAACAATTATTTTGCATGCTGCTCTAGCTTATGTATGCACCTCTCTTTTTAAAAGCAATGTATTTTTAAAAAATGTCATACTCCTGGCCATCTGCATCTCAGGCTGAGCTTTCGACTCTCCCTGCCACTGTTCTCCTGTGTAACTGTCAGGCCCAGATTCCTGTCACTCTTTGTATGTGTTCTTGCTTATTTGCTGGCCTTTGGCGAGTTTAGCCATTGGCAACCAGTGTTGGCATAGGAGTAAACGCAGCATCAGTCTATGGTATTGGTAGCGAAAAGAAGGGACTGGAAGAGATTTTTCTTTTCAGCTTTAAAGAGAATTGTTTTTGTTTATCTATACATTTTAAGGAGATGTTTGCAAACAGAGACTGAATGTTACTAAACAAATCAAGCTTTAGGAAATAGGCATGGGATAACATACCCAGCTCAAAACAGACTTAAAAGACACAAGAGGCTGTTCATGTAATGGTAAGAATATAATTTATGTGGAGTAGTTGTCAATATAAATAAGTGCTACTTAGGGTGTCCGGCCTTTCTGCTGACAAGAGTGCAAATCTTCATTTTTCACATCAGTCAGTTGGTGCTGCTGACAGTGCAGGATCGATTTTGCACGTTCGATCGAGCATCAGTGAAGACGTGCTGTAGTTATTAGGAGAGTATAGCTGATGTCAATGTACCCGCTTCCTCCCCTGGCACATATCAAGTTTCCTCATGTTGGGTGGGTGGTATTGCCATTTACCCAAGGCTCCTGCACAGTGGAAAAGGGGGACATAAATTGTCTTCCTCTGCAAGGGTTACTCATGTAGGCTATGTCTACACTAGGAAAAGTTATGTCAACTTTGTTAAATCGACTTAATAAGGTCGATTTTATGTCAACTTAAAATCAATCTTATTAAGTCGACTTAACAAAGTGGTGTCCATGGATGTGGACTAAGTCCACTTTGTTAAGTCGACCTAACTGCCCTTAGGTCGACTTAACAAAGTAAAATTAAACATCCACACTGGGCTTAGGTCGACCTAAAGAAGGGTTAGGTCGACTTAAGGAGGCTTAAGTCGACCTAATGGATGGTTCTTATTACGTCGACTTAAGCTTTCATTAAGTCAACTTAAGGAATTTCTTAAATCGACTTAATGAAAGCCTGGTGTGGACGCGGCTTTGTTTAAGTCGACTTAAGCCTCCTTAAGTCAACTTAAATTGCCAGTGTAGACACAGCCATAGTGAGCAGCAGTGTGCGGACAGAGCAACTGCCTTGAGCCCCTGCTTCCCTACCTCTTGCACAGATGTGGAGTGGACAGAGCTTTTGCTCTACCTCCAGTGAGCCAGCCAGTTAGCACAGCTGAGTTTGTGCAGCATAAGGCTGGGGTAGATCATTTCTCCTCTGGAATAATGGGGGAACAAGAGACCGTATTGTGACTGAGCAACTATGTACTGCCAGAATTTGTGATAAAGTCACAATTTAGCCCATATTGTATATCATTTCTCTCTGTTCATTGTGCCAGAACTACCCTTTTAACATACAGAATAGGAGTGTTTGCATTTCTGAAACTGGTCCCGGATTGCTGGATTACCCATGAACCACAAATGCTCTACTTTGAGGATAAGATTGGCCATAATCAAGGACAATGGTTTAGCTTTCAAGGCAGGGATGTGTTTTCCCATCTTAATTAGTTGTGAATGGCAAATACTCTGCTTGGAGCAGAAAGACAAATGCTGTTTGTAAAGTGAGAAAGCAAATGAGGTATTTGTTTGGGCCTGTGCTGGAATATTGTGGGCCTAATCACATAAAACAACTCTCACCAATTGTTCATGTAGCGGAACTATTTCTTTGGAAACTGAATTCAAAATAGAAAAAACAAGCTATACAGGAATCAGATATTTACATTAGTTCTTTCTTTCTTTCTTTCTTTCTTTCTTTCTTTCTTTCTTTCTTTCTTTCCCTTTATAGTTACTAAGTAAAGCTTAAAAATATGAGGTAAATGCACCATATAGGCTCTGAAGCCTGATGGCAAACAAAAAGAATCCAAAATTCATTGTATTTTAAATAGTGATTTTTAAGCCAGTTTCCTGAATCTGCATCATGAATTTTGAATATTTGAGGCTGGCAGTGCTAGGAGAGTAGCCCAGTTGGCTTAAATGGGATTCCTCAGACCACATAAAGTTAACCATCTGCATACGTTTTTGAAGCCTCAGGCCCACTAACTGTACCAGGTATCAAACTGATGACATGGGATGAGTGGACACTGTACAGAAACCCCATCTTGCATTTTCAAAATAATCTCAAACAAATACAAAAGCATAATTTTAAAAAGCCTAAATTCACAGAAGTGTCAGATTAAAACTAGTTTTTTTGTTTTGCTTTTTTAAAAACCCAGCCTTACAAATAACACCTTCTGTAGATTAAAACAAAAGTTTAAAACCCACGACTAATGTCCATGCAGCCAATGGGGCCCCGTTTCACTCGTTTCTAGTCAGTTTCGCTTTCTAGAGTCTGGGAACTTTTCTTTCTTTCTCCCCATTGCTTGTGGGTTTTCGTCTTGCGGGGAGTGGGAAGGAAGCATTTGCGTCAAAACTGTGTCTACAAAACCTGAACACCCGTGCTAAAACTAGGGACCCAGCATTTTACCCTTTCAGCCAGAAATCAAGCGCTGAAGCAAAGCTGCAGTGTACATTTACGAATCAAATCTGTCACTCTGTAGTCCCCCTGCCTGGGCGACTGTCTAAGGACTCCCAGTCCGAATGCACGGGACAGGATCGCTGCCTAACGGGAACGGTGGCTTCCCCGCGGACTCTCGTTGCCCGCAGCCCCCGGTGCATCGCTCCTCTTGTAGGCGGAGCAGCTTCCAGCCCAGGGCGCGCCCGGGCAAGCAGGTTCCTCGCGCCGAAGGCTGGGCCCGGCTGAGCATGGATGAAAGCAGGGGAGCCACGCCCGCCGGCTAAACCAGGAAGTCTCCGAGCAGCAGGAAACAGCAGCCGGTGCGCACAGGCGATGCACGGCCAGCGGCTGCTCCTACTCAGCGCCGGGCGCGGTTTTCTGGTGAGATCTTGTACTGAAGCCGAGGGGAAGCGTTAGGGGGTCGCTGGGCGAGGGGGGCTGGCCAGGCGGGGGGCTATTGCTCTTTGTTACCGAGAGCCACCTGCTGCCGCCCCCTGGCAATCATGATCTCCATCTATGCGTGCGAAGGGGAGAGTGAGCGGAAGGGGCGGGGGGGCTGTTAGGGCTTTGTGCTGATTTTCCAACCGGGGTCTTTATTTCTGGTTCCTCTCCTTGTGTCTCCTAGTTCTCCCCCCTCTGGCTGGCTTCTGAACCCTGCCACTGCCTGACTCCATAAAACCCGGGGAGGAGACACGCACTGCATGGAAGAAGCTATGCACAATATGATCTCGCTCCTGCAAACTTTTACATCTCCATGAGTGGTTCCAGTGGCTTCAGCCTGACTAGACTATCCACGGTACGGTTAGTGGTCAGGGAATTAATCTGGAGGATGTCTTCTGTCAGCTGACATCCTTGTGTCCCCTAGGATGAATGAATCCTCTTTCCTGCTCCATTTTCCAAAGCTGACCCTCAGTTGAATGACTGGGCATTTGGAGGTGCTTGCAGTGTTATAGAGAGGCGAGTGGTGTGTTTAGAAATGACTCACTATTGTTTTTTCTCGTGTCGGTTGACGTAGCTGTGAAAAGTCCTAACTGCTGGTCCAAAACAGAAAGTTTCATCAGATAAGGTGCCACAGGACTCTCATTGTTTTTCCTCAGATACATTACCAGCCAGGTAACCATAGCATGAGTTGAACATATCGGCACAATTTAGACAATGGATTGTTTTGCAATAAGCCCATATGTGTCCTGAAAAGAGGAGAGGGTAATAGTCTGTGTTCATATATATCATTGAAGGCACAGTGTCTCTGAGAAGCAACAGTAAAGCAATGATGAAACCCAGAGATAAGCTCTGCTCTAGAGGTCGGTGAATTGTGGTGAAACAGACCTGCAGTGTGTAATCAAACTTTCCAGGATGTAGGTTCTCACAAAGATCCGGAAGTTCCACCTGTTAAAAAAGAGAAGCTTAGATTCTCTCTTTCACCTGTTGTTAAAATGATCCAGGAGCAATCATTTTACAGCCTATTTAAGTACATTGTTCTTGATTCAGCATGCTGGCCCGCAGGAAGACTGAGCAGTCTATTGTCCTACCGTTCAGTCACCTTGTATCATTCCATTTGGGTATTATCACCAATGCAACATTTCAGATTTACTGATCATTGCAGACCAATTCAAGCTAGATGGCATGTTCCTGAAGGCTTTAGGTTTTTATGTTTGTTTTGTTTTGTAATCCCTTTTGAGTTAAGACTAAGCATGAGGCATATCAGTACCCAAGATTTGTTTATTAAAAGACTTTATAGGCTAATGAAAAGAGCAGTTTGGGTTAGGTTCTGGACTTTGTGTTTGCTCCAAGGAGTGAAAAATTCTTACACCTTTACAAGGTCTATCAGGACCTTGGGCCCAAGCATGCAGAGGTAAGTGGGTGCTGCATACCAGCTTCCATTGCTTCTCCCAAGGTAGGTGGGAGTGAGCAGAGGCTTTACCCCAACCCCTCAATGCGCTGGGC
>ML685798.1:21384628-21440986 GCA_007922175.1 Pelusios castaneus | reverse complement strand
AAAGCTCATGCAATAAATACATTTGTTAGTCTTTAAAACTGCCACAGGACTCCTTGTTTGTTTTGCTGAACTAGACTGACATGGCTACCCCTCTGGAACTCCACAACACTGTCATCAAACAAGGGGAAGGTAAAGTATTCATTTATCTACCAGGCTGCAAGTCCCCCCTTTCCTGCAAGTCAGTTTCTCCTTTTAGGTTAGAAAATAAGGTCCTCAGAATGACTGAAAACAAAAGACTAGAAAACAATTGGTTTTCCCCCCCTGATTTATGTATTTATATTTGCTTTTATAAAAAGAATAGAAAATAATTCAATAATAAGTTTCCTGTTGTACTCGCCATTGCCTTTGCAACATACTAGTGGCCCTTCCAGAAATTAACTTTAATAATAATATTTACTGATCTCATGCTGTCATTGAATTAATGTAACTTGTTGCTATGGCTACATTTTTCTCACTTGTCACAGGAGTCGCAGATTCCCATTTTCTTTTTTTTTCTTTTTTTTTAAAAGCACGTTCAGACATCTGATGAACTTGTGGGTGGCTGGCTAAAGGTGGTGATTGAAATTTTTTTCACTGAGAACTTAGGCTGAGATCTACTTCATCGTCATAAAGACAGCCTTTTGGAGCTTTTTGTGGGTGGTGTCGGGGGTGCTGTGCAGCGTTCTCCATGCAACCTTTATTTCTGCCTTCTGCACCAGTTGTAGGATATACAAGGTTCTGCTGGAGCTCCATTATGGCCTTGATACCAACCTATGTGGAACTAGCATGGAAATATGCATGGTAGGTGTGCCAGCATTCTGGTGGGACTGCTCCAGCAGTTGAACACTCTGCAGGACGGAAATTATACGGGAGCCTTGAGTGGGCTGACCATAGTGCAGTGAATTTCACTGATGAAGAATGAAAAAGTTAAACCAGGAGCAGGATGAGAAACTAAGGGAGCCAAGCCCTGGCTGAGATAATTTAGGTGGGGTTGGTCCTACTTTGAGCAGGGCACTGGAATAGATGACCTCCTGAGGTCCCTTTCCTTCCTAATCTTCTATGATTCTCTGTCTCTAAGTGCACAGCAGCATCAAAAACACATAGTAACATAAAGGAGCAGAATGGTGAACTCATGGTGAAAGGTTTAATAAATCCAGGGATGATTAGATTTCTCCATCCCAAAGATTTACAAACAAAGCGTCTAAAATAGAGTTAGGTTAGATTTAGAAAGGCCAGCTTTGAGACCACGGTTACTGTGTTGAACACTGTCTACTGGTGGGAGAGCAGAAGTCCAGTTCCCATTTGTGCTAAAACAGAAGAATGAAGATTAAAGGAAACAAGCTCACAGAACAATGCCTCTAGCCTCCATGTGACATCTCCTAACAATCCTATCTATTAGACAAGTCCTAGTTATTGGCAATAGTGGGTGTTCTAAAATAAGATCTTTTTTCTTTAGCTTACATTCATTTGCTTGTCAAGGAAGATCAATCTCGGTCATACCATTTATCAGCTTGGCCAAAACATATCAAATAGCAGTGTGACTTGGACACCAGGCAGTATCTGTAATAAAGCCTTTGGATATTGTGCATCTTGTCTTATTGAGAAAAGAGGGTCTAAAACAAGTGAGCTGGGGCCAAGGTTTGGTAAATTCCCTATGGCATTAGGGATTTTGAGATCTTCTCGTATTTTAAAGCACTGATAGGGAATTGCCTGATAGGGAATTGCCCACTTGCAATCTCTCAGGGCTGAATCAAAACCCACTGAAATCAATGGGGTCTTTTTGTTGACTTCAGTGGCCTTTGGATTACGTCCTTAGTGAAGGCTCTCTTTTTATACTGCTTTTTACCTAAACTGACTGCTTAAAGAACTTACTAATGCTTGTTACCAACAAATTAAGAAAGGCAGCCTTTAGAAGAAGTCTGTAATTTTTAATTGGTTTCAACTATTTTTTCACATTTTTGATCTCTATAAAGTTAGTTGCAGCAGCTGATTTGCATTATTAAGAAACGGAACCACTGATTAAACCTGTAATTCAAACATTGTTTTTTTGTTTGTTTGTTTTTTAAATAAAACAGTTGATTGAAGCATTGGCCATTCAGAATGAGTGAAAATATCAAAGAGGAGACCTAAAAGGAGATCTGCATAGTGTGGCATCTCTTCAGAACTCTTCAACGAAGTGCAGTTACATTACGACTAGCTTTGATAAAAGGTTTGAGCCCAGGACAGTCCTTTTCCAAACATAGTATTTTGTCACCTAAAACCCAATCCTGGCAGTGAAGTAAATGGCTCAGCTTCCCCCTGGAGTTCGCCTCATCAGTTCATTTACAAGAGATCAGTGGTAAGTCTTCAACTCTATCTCACAGACATCCATCTTGGACAATATCAGGCATTATCTGAGAAATACAGCTCCGTTGATTGTCTCTCTAAAAACATTTTACTTCCTGGAATATAAAACAAGTCTGTATTTAAAGTAAGAAATTGTTGATTTAATTGCATAATGAAGAACGTGCAAAAGATTTTTTAATTGGGAGATTTGATGCTAGTATAGTGTGATATAGGGATCTGGAATACATTTCCATCACCATTAGTTTTGTAAGCTAGGGAATAAGCACTTCTGCTTCACATATTACGTACTTGGGGAGATGAATCACAGCCTTTTATTTTGAATTACTTGGTTCATTTCTGGGGGAGGAGGGACTGATCTGTTTTTCCTGAACACAAATATTCGTTCTTCTCCTGTGTGATACCATAATTTTATTTGCAAGAGTGCTTAGCACAATAGGCCTTTGATCTTGGTGGGGCTACTGTAAAATAAATAATATTTGTCTGATTGCTCTTGGAAACTAAGTCTGGAAGTCTTTTGACATCTTTATAATTCTGTTTTGGTCATCGGATCTTTTTGCCCCTTCAAGGTAAAGAGAAGGATTTTTTTACAGCAAACAAGTGACTCCAAGATTAGAGTAACACAGGAAAGAAATCAGTACTTTCCCTTGGGACTATTTTTATCTTGCACTTCGTATAAGAGAGTTGCAAAGTAAGAGTCGCTGCAGTTTTTTTGATTATGAAATGATATCTTTAATAATGGACGGAACAACTTGAACACCCCAGTCTAAGTTCTACGATACCAAACCCAGATGGTGTATATGGGTAGATTCATTTACAGAATCTTCTGTGCTGGCACTGTTCTCCAAGCTAAGCAGGGTTAAACATAATCAGTACTTGGTTAAGAACCCTCCAAGAAAATCACCCGTGCTGGAGGATGTGTTAGCAATTCAATAACTTGTATGTTTGTCTCCAGTCAGTACTTGACCGTGCCTTAGAATAGCACTAGGTCTACTGTATGTCTGGAGGCACCACACAACACCACCCTAAATGGAAATCCTACTCCTCCTTCTGATCACTAAGGATCCTGTGGTGGTATTTTGCAAGAGGTGTGTTGGCTGTGCTGTCTTGGCGCACTACATACTTCTTACTCTGGTAGATTTGAATGGATACCAGGCACTTGACTCTTGTTCATGCTTTTCCTTATATGTGCAGGCAGACAACTGGATGTTATATGGGATGCTTAGCTGAAGATACACAGCATGCAGCATTGTTTAATATATCAGATAGTATAATTAGCAGGCACTAGTAAGCAAACCAGGAAAACAGTCTACTATATTGCAACAAATCTTTCAAACTACTCTTCCCCATTAAAAAAATATGCTAGTGGTTATATAGTAGATGTAAATGAAACCATCACCGTAAAGGTAAATATTCATACCCATTTTTTTAATAGGGTGGGTCACATCTCATTGTCATTGGAAATGTGAGCTGTGTTCCTGTCACAACAAAGCCCTCTGACAACTACAGCAATTGCTTATGTGGAAAAGCAATAAAAGGAAAATAAGTAACACTGTCTCTTTTCCTTTTGTGTTGCTTTTAATATACGTTGGCCACTGGAAAGAGAGAAGAGTCAGCACCATGTGCTCTAGACAATCAGTAGTTCACAGACCCTAGTTTGGGAACCTCTGGTATAAAGGTGTCACAGGTGCCAGAATGATGGTTTGCTCTGATGCTGGCATAAATAACTAAAGGACTATTGAAACTGCTCAAATGGACACTCCAATCTACGGTGGTTAGAGTTAATTTAGAGCCTTTCAGTTTCAAGGGTTATGACATGACGTGAAAAAAAATGGAATATTTTGAAATATTTTGTTTTAATGTGAGATTGTGGCAAATGCAAATCTGGTGAATAAAGTGTCTTAGAAATCTTAAAATAAATACTGATTTTTCTTTCGTTACAGGTGCAGGGCCTTCATTTTTGTTCTGACCTTTTTGCTATATACTAGTTTCCACTTATCAAGGAAACCTATTAGTATAGTTAAGGTAAGCAACAATGAATCATTTGTTTAAATAGCCGTCTAATTTTATGAAACAGAGAAATATAATTCTGTGTGCTTTGAAAGACCGTGTTAAAGTTTAACCCACAGTGCTGTAAAAACAAATGCTGATAATTACAGTTGTAATTCCATAGTCCCGTGCTATACTTTCTGATGAGACTGCACCTAGAATATTGCATGTACTTTTGGTTTTAGGCCCTGATCCCTTAAACTCTTACGTATGTCCTTAGCTTAACTCACATGATCAGGGTCTGAAATCTTAGAAAAGTTGCTCAGAGTGAGGAGTTGGGACTGAATAAATTGTGCGAATTAAGTCATTTTAAAAGGATTTTGGTTAGTCTGCAGTACTATACATGAGCTAGTACACTGATGTCAGAGAAATATAATTTATTTTATTTTCATCTTTACACTTTCAGAATGGTACATTAATCTGAAGTTATTATGTATATTTTTCAACTTTGTTGCTCAACAGCCTGTTTATATTTAAAAGATCTTCTTCCATGCTGTAAATAAATACCATTGGACTGTCAGAATGCAAGTTGCTTAGATATGGTTTTATTGTTTACATTTCAAATTGTCAAGTGTTTCATGAACCTTTTGATTTCATTCCCTCTGAGAACCTGTTTGCACGAGGGATAAAACTGGCTTTAACATTGTTTCCCTGATCTGTATAGGCTGGGACTTTCCACGTGAAACCTGTTTATCTTAATTTAGACTACACTGTTTTTAGAGTGTCATTTTCATCCACACTGCTCTAGCAACCGGTGTTAGATCTACCTGTTGCTAGCTTAGCTTCAAGTAGTGTCAGCAGTTTCTTAATCTAATTAAAAACTAATAAAGTAAATCCCTTCCTCCTTGGATCATTTTTGAAGTTTCATACAGCTTGCTGTGTCAAACTGCATTTTCTATTTTTAGACTTAGTGGTGGTTTTCTTTTCATTTAAAATACTGATCCTTCCAAAAGTTGTTCACTCCCCTCGCCCCCAAGCCTGATTCTGCAGCGTCAGTATATTTTACTATCTCATTTTGTTTTGGGTATAATGGGCTAACTCATGGGCCCCAATCCTGCAGTGTGATCTGAATGGGCAGATGCTTACGTCTGCATGGAGTCCTGGTTATGTTAGTGGGATTCTTCACAGAGCTAGAAGTCTCCTTATGCACATTAGCTTGCAGCATTGGTATGTGCGGTAGTAGTGTGTTTAGGAATGAGAAAAAAATGTTGAAGATATAAACTGAAAAATAAAACTTTTAAAATGTGCCTTTTTGTTAAAGAAAATGCCTTTGCAATGTTTTTGGATAATATAGGGACAAATTCTACCTGTATTTACAGCCGTATCAATCCAGAATAACTTCATTGAAATAAATAGAGCTATTCCAAATGTGCACTTCTGTGGGTGAGAACATCACTTGTATATAAGTGCTTGTTAGAAAAATATACCATTTCCTCTTTATACGTTGTGAATAGGTCATTCCTTCTTTGGGAGAGACATTCTGCTTCTGTTTGACATGTGCCACTAAAGTATGCTTGTTCACTTCTATGGGAGCTGCTGAGTGAACTGGGTCATTTCCCTGGCATATTTATAATAGTGTGCAATGCTGTTGGAGATGCTGTCTTTCCAATGAGATGTACAAGTCCTGGTCCATTTCTGATCATCAGAATTCCCATAGCACGTGCAGTGAGAATAGGGAGTGTTAAACTCTGCTGTGTCAAGCCTGGTAACTATGTTTTGCCTAGATAAATTTCCCTTGCAGCTTCAGTGGGGTGGGGTGGGATGGGAGATGTTTTTTGTTGGGTTTTTTTTCCCCACCCTTGTCCTAAATTTGGCTGTGCTGCATTGTAATGTTCAGTGAAGTACAATTTGTTGCCCCGATCCTACAACATTGTGCACACCGACTTGTAGGCATATTCACAGTATTTAAAGTTAAGCGAGCACATGATTGTTTGCAAGATTGGGATTGTAGCTTTTGTCAGAGTTGGAGCCCAGTCTTGCTCCCAGTCCCTGGCAAAACTTCTGTTAACTTCTAATAGGTGTAGGATTGTGTTATTCCAGTCTTATGTCAGGGTAGCTCCCAGGGAAACCTTGTATGGCTAGTTTGGAGTTTACAATGGCATAAAACTTCAGCATAAGAGGGGTTAAGCAGGCCTGTTGTTTAAATGTTTCGGAATCTCTCAGTATGTCAAGCACGGTCGCTATAACATTGTTGCTAGCCTCACACCTCATGAAGGGAATTTCACATATGGGAACTGAGCCAAAGCCATTGCAATAGATGCTAGAGAGATGAGGTGGGTGAGATAATATCTTTCATTGGACCAATCTGAAGAAGAACTGTGTGTGAGATCAAGCTTGTCTCTCACCAACTGTAGTTGGTTCATTTAAAAGATATTACCTTATCTACCTTGTCTGGCTACTATCCTAGGCTATGTCTACACTTGTTAATTTAAGTCGACTTAGCATGTCTACACTCAAATTTAAATTCGACTTAGAGGGGACCCTGCCAAATCGACCTAGAGCGTCCACACTGGACGCGTAGGTTGACTTCTAGGGGCTAGGTGGACCTGGGACAGGTCCACGGTGGCGGGGGCACCCCTTGCCAAGTGCCAGTGGGCTCAGCATTTGCCCCATTGTACCTTGGTACCCAGGCATAGGGCATAGGTACCCTGGCAGGACATGGGGTCAGGTTTTGGGGGGGCACGCCAGGCTGTTGACTCAAGCCAGCAAAGTTGACTTAAAAGGAGGTTTTACAAAGTCGACTTAAATTTTCCTTAAGCAAGCTTAAGTCGACTTAATTTACAAGCGTAGACACACCCCTAGAATCTATAGAGCCATAACAGCACTGCAAATTAAGACTGATGGACACACCATTGACTTAAATGGGCTTTGCTAGATTTATTAAATTTGCTACTACTTTGTGTTCAGCAGTATTCTGTATCGGACGAGTTTTATATTTTCAAATTCTCTTTTGACATTAGGGAGAACTCCATAAGCATTGTGCTCCTCCAAATGAAATTGAACTCAACTCCTACAAAGAATATGCCATCCAGATTCAGTCTGTTAAAAAGTTATCTAATGAATCTCAGTGCGGTTGGGAGCCATTTGGTGAGTTCATTTGCATGCTAATTTTGTAATAATGGTATTTATACAAATGTTCTAATGTGTTACATATCACATGGATTCTTTCCATGGAGAAACGGGTGAGAGATGCATTTTTTTGTTTTTTAAATTATCCTGGTCAGTAGATTGTTGTGTCACAAATGAAATGAAGTTTTAAATGGCAAATCTCTTGCAAATAGGTTATAATGATTTCAGCTGCTGAAGTCTAAACTATTAGAGCTGGTCTAAAAATTTTTGATGGAACAAATTTCAGTCAGAAAATGCAAATTTGTCAAAATCTAAATGTTTCATGGGAGTTTGTTGATTCCATATGTATATTTATTACTGAAAAGAGTCAAAATGAATCATTTTGGCTTTCTTTCTTCATTTCATTTTGCCCTTTATGTTTTATAATAAATATAATGCATAATAAAATATTTTATATGGCTCCAAAACTACTGAGACAAAACAATTCAGTGCTTCTAGAATTCCCATTCACTGGAAGAATTCAATGTTTCCGATTCAGAACAAAAACAAAGTTTGAAATATCAGCATTTCCCATGGAATGGAAATTCCAATTTCTGTCAAGCTCTGTAAACTATCCATTAGCACCATGCACATTCCAGAAATGCTGTCACCTTCAAAACAAAGAAAGATACTCATTTAGAAAGCCAAATTATAATTAAAAGGCTATATGTTTTGCTTCATTACAAGTTAACAGTGTAATAATTTGGATATAATTGAGATTTTGAATAAGTACATGACGTCTTGTGTTCAGCATCTGATCATTAACAGGGAGTATCATTAGACCAGAAGGCCCTAGGAACTTGATAGCCCGTTGGCAAAGGAGAAACTCTTCAACAATTACTAACTTAGGCTCCGGTCCTGCACTCTGAGCTGTATAAATGGACCACTGCGTTACAGAGTGGCCTAGTAACCCACTGAACAGTTCTAGCTCTGGGATTTTAGGGTACACGCTGACAACCTTCTTCAGGAAGTGGGGTGCTACCATCTAGCCATACTAGACCCTGAAAACTAGTGTCTGATTCTCTGAGACCCTACTCACCAGCCTCTCCCTTTCATTCCTCAGTTGCTAACATACATTCTCACAGAGTTTCACCTAGCCTGACTGTGGGCATGCTGGGTCTCCTAGTTTAGTTCATTTGGGGACAATGTGCCAGTCAAGCAAGGAGCACAGGTTCATCAGAAGAATTTCTTAACCACCAAAGCTTTACTGAGAAAGCACTCAGGTTAAAGATCTTTGAAAATGGCAGTCTTGAAAAGCACTCTTCTCTAGTTTGTGCTCACGCTACTTTTGAGTCCATGCTTCATCAGCATTTCAGTCTGAGTAGTAGAGTCTCCCCTTTAAGTGTTTCTTATCCTGCTCCTAAATATGGCCTCTGTTTATGTGCCATGTGTCACAGTTTCAGGGAAACTGCACCTCCATTCTCCCTTTGATATTGCAACCACATGTGGTGTAGTTGGGGACCATGTTGTATTAAGTTTATGAATAGTTTATGTATCACTGGGGGCCAGAGATTATATGCAGGGCTCCTCGGAGAGCTGGTGGGGCAGTGGGGAAACTCCTCAGGAGATGTTTACAGCCTGAGTGATTTGCCTCAGATAGAAAGTTACCATTGAGTATAGCAGTCTATTCAATAGGTTTCTAAAAATAATTCATTTAAAAGCTGAAGACTTTATTAGATTGCGTACTATTGAAAACCAGGGTTGTTTTCATAACCCTTTGACTCATGTTTCTGTGTGAAGTCAGTCTGTAGCCCAGACTAATTTTAGGCTCAAGTGCTCAAAATGGGGAAGGAAAAGTTGACAGGTCTTAGTTTTCAAACAGCTGTTTCCACACTTGGGTATGATCACCTGCAACCCCTATTTAGCATGTGCCTAACTTTAAATATCCTGTCCTGTTGAAACTGAAATTGATGGAGCTATTCAAATGCTTGAAGTTCAGCATGCATTTTAGTCCCTTGCTGAACCGGGCCTGTGTGTGCAGTTCACAGATGATGCATAAATCCAACATCTGTGTTTGGCTGAAAATCTTCAACCTACCATCATTCTCCCATCACCTGTCGACCAACTGTAAAAACACTAACGTAGACTGGGTGCAGGTATTTTTATCATCATGTCATTTAGCCATGCTCTTTTTCATCCCATATGTCAAAATAATGACCCTGCTCCTGAGATGTGTATCTACATTGATAGCCCATTGGTCTGCAGAGTGCCCCTCTGACTCTAGTGGCTCATATTGGGTCAGACCAGTGGTCCATCCAACCCAATATCTTGTCTTCTAATTAGGGCCAGTGCCATATGCTTCAGAGGGAATGAATAGAACAGAATAATTATTGGCTGATCCATCCCCTATAACCCAGTCCCAACCTCTGGTAGTCAGTGATTTAAGAATACATGAGCTGCTAGGAACCACACAAGTAGATTTGATTACGAGGTCAGAGAGAACATATTTATTTTCTAGCATCTAAATATAACAGCACAACATCTTTTATCTTTATTTATTTAAAAAGTAGTTAGTCTTTTTAAAAACCCATATGGCAATTCGTTGTCACTATCTTGACAGATAGAACCTGACACCTTTGAAAAGTATATCTTCCTTTCAGGTCATTTTAAATATATTTTTTAGACTTTTGTGAATTTTGTTCTCTTAGAAACTTGAAAATGCAATGTATTTTGCTAATAAACTTGTGTTCTACACTTCCAAATGTTATTTTGATATGTTTTGGTTAAAGAGGAGATTAAGAATGCTCCAGTTTTTTTCTAATATGTAATAGATGAAAATATAGTATTCTTTGGTTAAATAGAATGCAAAGCATCAAGAAATGGCATTCTCCATTTCTTTCTGCGAGAAAATTCACTGAAAAAAATAAGCATTTTTAGTTCTAGGATTTCCATGATCTGTACATGAAACGTAATAAGAACTTAAAAGCTATTGATAAATTCAGTCCACTGACTTGTTTCAAAAATATATTCTTAGACAAGAACAACTACAAGCAACTACTGGGAGCCCTGGATTACTCATTTCTGTGTGCCTATGCAGTGGGAATGTACTTCAGGTAATCCCTTTAGCCTTTTGATCATACTTTTTGTACTGTTGAGTCAGAAGGCTGCAGTACTTCAAATCTGTTCTCCTTCCATTTTGGGAAGCTTCTGATAAGTGACCCCTGAAGAAGGAAGGAAAAACTTGGATTGTCACACACGCTCCAAGCTCTGCTTTAGCCACAGTGGAAAAACAGGTTATCCTGAAACCCTTACAGAAACACACAGGAAGGATCCTTACTCCTTTGAACAGGAATGCATCACTGGTCACATTCTAGCCTATATATCAATGGGTTTGTCTAAATAGCAAGTGGGTGGTGTAATTTCCAGATCTGGCAGGCATGCACATGCTAGCTCCACTCAGGCTAACATGATTAAAAACAGCCACGTGGCTGTGACATTGTGGGTGGTGGCATATGTTTGCCACCGTAGTACATACCTAGGATCTTGGAGAGATTTTATTCAGGCAGCGAGCCCTGCACAATCTGCGCTGCCATGTCCAGGTTGCTATATTTAGTGCACCAGCGAGCGCATGTACGTCTACATGAGCTAAGAATTATACCTCCCAGCTGCTGTGTTGATACATCCCACATGATGATAAGAAGCAAGTAGAAAATAATTCCTATTATGCCAATGGTAAAACCATTCCCTTATAAAGCTTATTATTCTAACATCACCATTTGCCATTTAATGAACCAAAGATTTTTTTATTGTATCAAATTTTACAAATTCCTGAATTTTAGGCAAGACGTCTATTGAAACTTGGCGGGGGGAACCCTAATGGATATAGAATTATAAAATACTCTTTATGCGCTATTAAAGTTTGGTGTCTGAAATTTTTCCATGTTTCTTTTATTCTTTACCCCTGTACACACACAGTGGTATAATAGGAGAACGGCTGCCTATTCGATATTATCTAACTGCAGGAATGCTTGCCAGCGGACTTTTCACTGCAATGTTTGGGTTGGGCTATTTCTATAATATACATAACCTGTGGTTCTACATGATGGCTCAGGTAAGCATACTGTTTATTTCCCTAGAGGCATTGACTTTTCACATTTATTTATTTATTTATTTGACGTGAATAGTATTTAGCAATTACATGGCTAGCTACAACACTGAATTACATTCAGACCAGAAGAGAGTGCAAGAGACTGCTTGCCATAGCATCTCAAGAAATGCCTGCTGTTAAAAATAAAAATGTTTATATCTTTTTTTTTTAAATCTTGAACTGTTTAAAGTCCCAGGTCATTAATATGTGTAAACATAAGCTTGAGAAATAATATACCTTTGAAAACAAAGACATTGACTTTTATCGGTCTAAGATCTGAATGCAAATACCGGCTTTCTCTGAGCAGTTTCCTGCGTTGGTGAAAGTGTCCATGATATCACCAGCCCATGCAATAAAAACTAATGGAGTGGAATTCTCAAAAACCTTGTGTGGGTTTGATCTAAAGCCCATTCAAGTCAAAGGAAAGACTTTGCATTGATTTCAATGGCCTTTGGATCAGGGCTTAAGTGGAAGGAAATGGGGCTTGTGCTCTTAAGTCATTTATGGTATGTCTGCATTTTGAGCTGGAGCTCTAATTCCCAGTTCAAGGGGAGACACCCATGCTTGTTCTGATCAAGCTAATGTGCTAATAGTCAACTGTAACCATGGCAGTGCGAGCAGCCAGAGTGGTTAGCCACCCTGAAGTATGTCTGAGACTCAGGGCAGCTAGTCTTTCCTGCCATTCTCCCAGCCACTTCTACACTAGCATACATGTTGTGGCCCCAGACACCTCCAGGATTAAGGCGTCTAGCCCCTCCCACTGTTTGATCTGCTACAGTTAGTTTATTTTTTAGTATACAAGCTTGATCTGCTCAACCAGACACAGCATGGGTAGGTCTCGAGCTGGGAATTACATTTCCAGCTCCAATTGTAGACATGCCCTTCGTCCCACCCAGAATCATTAACATTGTTCTTGATAGGTAGACACAATTGTTTGACTGAATACATTTTATTTTGTTTTTTAAAATGTACGTTGTAAATGTGAATTCTTATATTAGTGACTTAGGATGTTAGGCTGGGCTCTTCAAAGGAGGCTAAGAGAGTGAGGTGCCCAACTGATGGGAGTTGGGTACCTGTCACTCTAAAGGCTCGGCTTTTCAAAAGAGACTGAGTGGCAAGTACCCAATTCCCATCAGTTGGACACCTCACTCTCTTACACTCCTTTGAAAAGCCCAGCCTTAAACAATTTGCTAAAGAACTTCATTTCAATTTCATCCTTCATTCTGAATTTAGTATACAAAATTTTTCCCTTCAGTCTATATGGTTTTTTTCTTTTGTTCCTTTTAAATTCTAGGTTCCGCATCAGAGATAATCATTTTATTTTCTTGTCAAGTTCCAAATTTCTCAGTCAAGGGATAGTTAAGGTCCAGACTCCAGAGAAAATAATACTAAAATAATAAAAATAGCGATGATAATATGTAAATAAAAAGATTCTTGTGATCTGTTCAAAAGCTTTGGCGGTCTGATTTTGGCCTTCAGTCTGTCTACTGATTACCCCTGTTCTACTTTCTTCCATAAAACTTTGTCTTCTTAGCATTGATTTGCACTCATATATTTCCCTAAAATTAAATTCAGGAGAAAATATTATGAGGCTGTTAGTGCAGTGGAAGTCAGGTCCTTAGCATTGTTAGATTTTGTGTGATCTTCGGCAAGCATGAGATCAGGACCTCAATTTGTGGAGGTTTGCACTATAAAAAGTTTTGAAATCCTTGGCTATGAAGTGCTGTATGTATAAAGTATTACTTAATTTTTTTCTGAAGAATGAGGGTGTTGAAAAAATATTACTCTATTATTAAGGAAAAGAATATAAAGAATACTAATGCAAGTTTTTCTTGTGCAATTTAGGATCATCTAAGGAACACTTAGAATGAATTGTGTAGGAATTTTTGTACTAATAAAATGTTTGTAATATGATTTCAGATAGCTAATGGGTTGGTGCAAACCACTGGCTGGCCCAGTGTTGTAACCTGCATTGGCAACTGGTTTGGAAAAGGAAGGTAAAAATATACATATTTTTAAAGTACTGGAACTATATGTAGTTGTTTTAGGCCTTAATACAAAATCTGTTGAAGTTAGTGTAAAAACTCCCATTTAATTTTAGTGATTTTTTTTTTTAATTAAGCCTTTAAGGAAGATCCTTTTAAAAATAAGTAATTACCTGTTGGTTGTGGCAACTAGCGTACTTACACAGTTCGAAACATGATTGCTTGCCATTTGAAACAACTATATTTGTGTGCGTTCGTTTATAGCTCTAACTTAAGTGCTTGCAGACATTTGCGTAAAGTATTTCAGAGATGAATTGAGAGGAAATCTGGCCAATGTTCTCGGTCTAAAAACAATTTAAAAAAAAAAACAACCAAAATACGAGCTGTATTGTGCCACTGGCTTTAAAATGGAGTTTCCCATTGCTTTCACTCTGTTTAAAAACCATCAAGTTGTACACCAATAATTGGCATATGCTTACATGTTTCTAGCACTTTTTTTTTAAATAATACAACTCAAAAAAGAAGTATGAATTGAAAGAAATTATATTTGACAGATGGATTAACAAAATACTTTGCTTCCTAGTGCCCATTCTTTTCCAAGTCAACTTTTTCAATCCTGATTTGGGAGATATTCTGCTGTTATTTTGTAATGTTGCGCCAAGTTTCTCCATAACACTGCAGTAACTGCACAGTAAATCCATTGGCGACAGTTGCACAGAGATAATTCACATTAATGCTGCTGTAGGATCTGATGTCCCTATTATAGATATTACTGTATGAACATTATAATCAATAAAGGCATGTCACACTAGAAGTGCTAGAGTGGTACAACAGGGACCCTTCATCTTCCCTGCTGTAGCCTAGACATTTACCTCAGTGAGAGTTTTTCTTTCACATAATATATTTACTTCTCTGAGAGGCGGTAGTGATGTCAATAGAAGAATCTTTTTTGCATCTACAATGGGACAACCGAGGTTAGGTTGACCTAACTCTGTCGCACTGGGTGTACAATTTTTCCTAGCCCTGTGCCATGTAACGAAGTCAAAATAGGGAAATGGAGCAGTGCCACCGATGTCAGGTTTACTGATGTGGTGATATTGGCAGAGTGAGAGCTTTCATAAATACGTGAACCAAATGAGATGAAGTGCACCTCTATAAAAGGGATGCATTGCTTCAAACTGGATTTTGTTGTGCAAAATCTCTCTGTTTAGGAGGATGGATGATGATCTTGCGATTCAGGTATTGGACTGAGGCGTGTGTGATCTGGGTTGTAGTCCTGGTTTTATTTCCTATCACTTGACCTTGGTTAAAACACTTAAACCTTTTTCTTTAGTAGGAAAAAAAAGTTGTGTCCTTAGCTTAAGTTAGCTAACTTGAGGTAAAACCCTAGTGAAGACCAGGCAGTTTGCAGTTTTCAAACCAGTTACCAACTTGAATTAAAGACTATGGGGGAACCTTTTCTTTCACTCAGCCTGCTAACTTGTGTAAAAACTGCAGACTGCCCAGTCTTCACTGTGATTTCATCTCCAGTTAGTTAAGGTTTGCTGTATACCTAAAACTTACTCTGACCTAGCTACATTGCTCTGGGGTGTAAGAAATTCCCACGCTGGAGAGAGATAATTAAAGTGACCTAGGGCCTAGAACAGACACCGCTGAGTCAGTGGCAGGCCATCTCTACACTGCAAACTGTGGTTGACGCTACTTATGTTGGTATAAAGTTGCTACAGCTAGTATGTTGCTTGTGCTTGTGCATGCTTAGCTCCTTGTGTCAGTGCTGCGTGTACTCACCAGGACTGCTTGTGCCACTGTGCAGTGCATCAAAGTAGGTATCTCACATGCAACCTGCCACCATCCAATAGTGCAGAGTCTTTTGGGAAGTTTAGCCAAAGGACAGAAAGGAATAATTCAGGAATGACTGGGAGCAAGGGGTCAGCCGTCTCCATCTCATAATGTCATCAGTATCCCACGATTTTTACACCTTTTTTTCAAAAATCCCATGAATTTGCATGGCCCTCGTTGCTGTCTGCCGTCTTTGACAGAAGCATGAAGCCTCCACAGCTCTGCACTATTGTGCTTGCAACATTTATAACAGGATGCACAATCCTCTAGTATTGGCAGAACTTTAAGAAGAACCAAATCAGCAAGGAACGTGACCGTTTCCTGGAGGGCTGATTGCTGTGGGACAAAGCAAGAACCAATTCAAGGTTGTTTAGTGGCATTTACAGAGAAGCTGTGGATGGTGGAGCACCACTTCTGGCCAAGAAGTGAGCACTGGGTGGTGGGATCACATAATGCAAGCCTGAGATGACAAGCAGTGGTTGCAGAAGTTTTGGGTGCACAAGGCCATGTTCCTGGATCTGTGTGCTGAGCTCACATAAATCATTGTGGAGTTGGAAAATCCACTCTGGGGGCAGTTGTCATGCAAGTATGCAGGGCCATAAATCGCCTTCTGCCACTCAAGACTGTGACTCTTGGCCGTGTGCAGGACATAGTGGATGGATTTGCAGCAATGGGGTTCCCAAACTGCAGTGAAGCAATTGAAAGTATGCACTTTGGTACCCAACCATTGGCGGTGTGTGCACCTCCTCTTTGGGGAGGCTAGCACCCCGTCCCGCTCCTTCCAACCTAGGCCCGGTAATAGCACCTGGCCAGTTCCCAGAGCAGTCCTGAGCCCAGGTTGCCCAAGGGAGCTCTGGGCTCCACACAGTGAGCAGTGGGGTGGGGTGGTGCAGTGAAGGAGGGAAGAAGCAGCTATAGCAGCCCAGGCATCTGGTGCTGGGTTGGTGGCAGCTGTCCCAGGCTTATTATACTTGCTACCCTTGCCCCCCACCTTGCCACAGCATCACCCAGCATGCCTCAACAGATCTGGCTACTCTTCTGTGCTGACGCCTGCACTGGCGGATCACCACGGACGGTTCGTTAACATCAGTGTTGGCTGGTCAGGGAAGGTACAGAGTGCTCCCAGCTGTAAGAACACCAGCCTGTTCAGAAAGCTATAAACAAGGGCTTTCTTTTCTGACCAACAAATTACCATTGGTGGTGTCGAAATACCAATAGTGATCTTGGGGGACCCCGTCCATTGACCTAACTTTGATGTGTAGACTAGGCCAAATTCTTCCATTGACTTATTTGTAGCCTCTCAAGGGGGTGGATTTACTACAGTGACAGAAAAACCCCTTCTGTCGCTGCGGTAAGTGTCTATGCCACAGGACTGTAACCATTGTAATGTAGTCCGAGCTGAATCAAACTAAAATCATGCCTTTTCCCTAATGAAAACACAGCTTTAAGACCTGATCCAAAACCCATTGAAGTTGATGGGGATCATCCATTTATTTCAATGGCCTTAATCATGCTCATAGGTCCCAGTCATTCCATGCTCTGAGTAATACCCATATCACAGACAGAGAAGTTTTTAGGATCCATTCATTAACATTTGGGTACTTTGAAATGATCAGATAAAAGGCCGTGGCGTAAAGGAGTATGTTCAGTTAGAGTGATAAGGCCTCATATATTTCATCAGTGCCAAGGATTAACTGCTGTCTGTCATGCTGCACTATAGTTAATGTTTATGAGCAGAGTATCTAAAACTGGCATCCTTTTGAATGCAGGAGAGGTTTGATCATGGGAATCTGGAATTCTCACACTTCCGTAGGGAATATTTTAGGATCCTTAATTGCTGGTTACTGGGTATCCACCTGCTGGGGTCTGTCTTTTGTGGTTCCTGGTGTCATCATCGCTTGTATGGGGATCGTTTGTTTTCTGTTTCTCATTGAACGTAAGTATGTATTTCCTTATTTTTATTTTGATTTATACAGAACCATGTAATTGCCATCCCACATTGGGAATGCCCATTAGACAAGTTAAAATAGTCCATGCAAAATACCTATAAAGGTCTGCTTGTACCTAAAGAAATATTCTCCAGATTCTTGAGTTACATTCTTCCCAGAAGCCTAGTGGAGAAAAGGATGGGCTTTTCAGCATGTCCAGATGGTCAAGATCTGACATGCCAAGGGGGCACTTCCCAGCCTGATCCCCCTTCCTGCAGCTCTTTCACTTATAGCTCAAGGGCTTCCATTGATTACTACTATGGCAGTGTGCCATGGGGAGAAAGGCAGGGCTCTCAGGTAACTGGTTTTCAAACCAGAGAGCTTTACAGGTTAACACCAGCTCTTTGAATTCCATTCTGGAACTTACTGGGCCCCACTGCAACTCATGGCACATGGGTATAATGTGCTCCTGATCTGGGTCTCCACTTAATCCTACACTAGTTCTCGTTTCTGTGTGATCTTAAAGTAGATCACCCTGTGGGTTGATTTCAGCAGTATGATCCTGATGTGACAAAGGCATGATAAACTCTACAAGAATGTATTTGTCCCACTTTACCCCAAACTCTACCCTCTTGATCCTGTATCTTCACTTGACTTCAGTGAGTCAGCTAATGAGGCCAGGTTCAGACTCCATGTATGGAAGGTGAAAGTCAGGGTATTCCTAGTCTGATAACACACAACATCTTCACTTGACTTCATACAAATTGTGTCTGTCTGAAAATGACTGAACTATGCTTTTTGTCTGTTTCCTGAATATTAAAGAACATAAACAAATATTCTATCTGTAGATCAAAATGAATGTGGATATTTTTTCTCTTAGGGCTAAACTGTACCAGAAAGTTTTCCAGCTTTTGTGATGATTAAAGCAGCAAAAGCGCATGCACACTCCTGCAGCATTGAGACCATTGTATCAGAATAGAAGGACTTATATCAAAATAGCTTATACTGGTTCATGGAGCAAAATAAACTCTATCAATATAAGGCGTTTGTATACTGGCATAACTCGTCAGTAAAAAATCGCACCCCTATCAGTCACAGATATACCGGTATAGCAAATTTTCTAGTGAAGACCAGGCCTTGGTATCAGCCATGTTTTAGGAGAGTGATCCCTTATGCTCGATTGATTTCCCCACTTCCCATTAACTGATGTTTGTTGTATTTCAGATCCTAAAGATGTAAGTTGTGAGTGCACACCATTCAGTGTAAGTGAACATCTTTCTGTTTTGATTACTCGTTTTCAGTGTATTAATTGCTGTATATCATGTTACTTTCATTTTTAAATGAATAAATAGGACACCATTTGGTAGTTATAGTATGAAACTTGCCTTCTGGTATAAATTTGAATAGTGAGAGCCTATAATACCTGGGGGGAATAAATTAACCTTGATGGTAGGGCTCAGGTGACAATGTAGTAGGCTGGTTTCGTAGCGGGATTTGAGTATAATTCATGGAGTTTGCTGCAGGCTCGATAAAAATTGATGTTTTGTGGGGAAAAACTAAAGGTGAATTTTTTTTTTAAAGTTTAAACTGGATTTTTTAAAAATTTCATTTAAATTATAATAAATTCTCCTTTTTGAAAACAAATCTGTTTTTAAATCTGAATTTAAACCAAAATTATATTAAGACCTACCCTACTTATAATCTCTTAATATGGTTTAAATAAAAAATAAATATGCTGAATCCATGATTCTCTATCAAAAACTTTGAATTAAAAGCTGCTTTTCTATATAAAGAAAGAATCAGGGAGACAGCATTTAGTTTTTGTGGTCAAGTTTTATAAATATGGAACAGTAAGTCATGCACTATAGTAAGAACGTATTTTGTTTAATAAAATGCATTTCATATGCTGTTTTATGTGTTTAATTAAATTCCAGTTTATCATCTTAGTGCATCTTGAAACATATCATGAGCAAAAAGCTAATTTTCTAGTAAATAAGCAATACAGTATATTAAAAATGTGCAGTTAATAACTGAAAACATTAAGCTATAGAATTGCTTCGATAAATGTATATAGTTTAATGCTACCTCCTAGGTAGCAAAAAGATGTACCAAATCTAGTGTAAAGACTCTATTAAGTTATAAATCATCATGTAATTATGGTTATTACAACCAAAGACCATGCACCTTTCTTTAGAAAATAACTCAAGTAAAATGAATGGCGTAAAATGGTTGATTAAGATCTATTATTTAAATTGAGGTGTCCCACTTAGCGATCGAAATTGTCTTGATTAAAATCAACCGTCCCTAGTTTGCTGGCACTCAAACAGTACATTTCAAGGGAACCCTTGACACCTGCTCACTCTTTGAGCTATTGAAGATCCAGAACATTCGTAGGAGTACTTATTCAGGGAAACAAAGTGTAAAATTTATGAGAAAACATTTTAGTAGTATTTGATATATCTGGAAAATGTGCAGCTGAGTAGATACCGGAAAATACCATCAGTTCTGACATTGGCAGTTTGGCAACCTAGTGTCAGACTGCATGTACGGTTTTTTTTGAGTGGGTGGGAGAGTTGTGCTTTAACATTGATTTAACTATTGTAAAATAAAGAAACTAACTTACGGCTATGTTGTGCAACCCTTGTTTTGTATTGCTAAGCACTCACACAAGTACTCCCCTTTACGTCTGTGTGACTACTCCAGTAAGGGTGTGTTTACACTAGACACACTACAGTGGCACAGCTGCAGACCCTTTTGTATTACAGCAAAGGAAAGGATTCTTTGTTGCTGTGGGAAATCTACCTCTCTGAGAGGCAATAGCTAAGTCAAAGGAAGAATTCTTCAGACCTCCTGAAAGAACAGTTTGGGAGAGGGAGGGTTAAGATGGCCACAAGGGAAATCTCATGTAGGTAAGGAATGATTTGGGCCTAAATCATTGGGCTCAATGGTTTCCTTAGCAGTGAGTCCCAAAGAGGAATTGTAAATTCAAAGAAAATGTCGTTTATCTGTTTCTAAATAGGTTGAGTTTCTTAATTTTGCATGCCCTCTTGTTCTTCTATAGTAACTTAGGGTCATTTGGTCTTCTTTGTAGCATTTATTATTTCTTGTACTGCTATCTCTTCTCCTTTGCAAAGGAAATAGACTTTAATCCTTCCAATCTCTCCTCATATAAAATTTCTGATCATTTTAATTGCTCTTCTCTTGAACATCTGGTGGTTTTTTTGCTTTCATCGCTATAAGATGAGGTGACTATAAGAATGTACTGTACTGTCTATATTTTTTATTTAATTCTTTTTCATTTTTTAAATACAATCTACTTTCTTACTGTGTTCAAGTTACATGAACTGTAGAGTCTTTGAGCTGGAAGATATTTTTCTTCAGTATTTATTTGCTACATATTGAGAAGCATCCCAGTGAATGTTCCAATCGTTTCATACAGCTGCTGGAAAGGAAAAAAAAAACCCAAACACCTCATAATTTGCCATTAAGCTTTGTTGAGGTAAATGTATTACATTCACTTCAATACACTTATTGGAAAGCATTGCTAAAGAGCTCTGCACAGCGTATTGCTTTTCTGCCTTACCAAAAGCTGATATGAAAAAAAAAAGACTTTCAACTATATCTGTCCCGATGCTATTTAATACCTAAATAAATAAATAAATAAATAAAAGCTTTTAGGAGATTTGTTTTCTTGAAGCCACCCTCCAAAAAACAAGATGACAATGACTTAATCTTCTCATGGATATCAGCAAGATAATTGCCCCACATCCAGCCTCATTGTTTGATAGATTTGACCTACTGTTTCCATGGAAACTTTGCCCTTGGAAGCACAGAGCATCACTCTCTCCCACGGATTCTTCTTTGCAAATCCCAAAGAAGATTTTAAACACATTTTCCTCTTGGACTGCTCTCAGAAATAGCCCCTGAATGCAAAATTTGCCAAGAGTTCAATACATCTGAGGCACTTGCATGTTGTTTGAATGTGAGAGCACCTCACATTTAAAATTTGAGCTCTAAAAAGTACAGAGTATCCCCAGCTCCTGTTGACTTCAGGGGACCTCACATTGCACTCTCCTTCTGTATTCACTACAGGTTTAATCTAGAGAAGTTAAACCTATTCACAGAGTACTGATTAACAGATCTGTATAGAAGAATAACAACTGAAAGGGTACAGCTAAGGTATTAGGAGTATAAAACAGTGCCATCACTTCAAACAAAAACCTCAGCCTTGCTAGACTGGCTGCAGAATTTTGCAAGAAGACATACAATTCTAGCTGCTATTTTGTTTTCAGTCCTTCTGAGAAGTAAATTCCCGTGGGTCCTCTCAAATATCTAAAACAATTGTTTTGTAAATAATTCAAGAGTATATTTCTCTGCTCTGCTTAGATTCAGCATTCTAATAGGTAACTTCATCAATTACAGATGAAGCGTTAACAGCTTGAGAAGTTACCATGAGAAGTAGTTTCTCACAGAGAGTAAATATAAAACACCTGTGAGCTGGTATAAAGAATTTTTCATGTCCCCATAGTTTGAAACTCTATAGGAAGACCAGTTCCCTCCATACTTTCAAGTGACTATGCTGCAAAGTTACCAGCTCCCTCCAAAAATGACAATTTTTCCTCCCAAGTCAGTGGCAGAGTCGAGAACAGAAACTAAAAAACCTAACTCCGATTTTTCTCCACAGATTTCTGAGGATACACACTGTCACTTGTTTCTGGTTTTGCTCTGGTTTAAAAAAAAAAAAAGTACTAATTGGAAACATAATCCACTCATGAAGATCATTTCATTTGAAATTGTTTTTCAACAATCCCCAGAATAGAAGGTGCATTTAAGTGCTTTGGCCATTTTACCGTCATTTGCGTACTTGTGCATCTGAAACTAGTTTTCAAAGTATTTCAGAGTCTGGTGTAAATGCCACAAGTGGCAGCTTTGTCTAAGCTTTCCACAGAGATCTACTCTCCACAAATGTGGTAATTCTAGCAGTCAATGCATTCTGCAGTACAGGAATTTGATAAATAACATTAGAGAGCAGATTTTATGGTATTGTAATAAGGAATGAAATGTACACCATTATATGAAGACACTGTATCTTTTTAATTGTTTCTAAATTAAACTCTCATTCACTGTTCTGGCAACATAGCCTATAGACCCTTCTGATCAATACATATGAACATAATGCAATTTTTTTGTTCTAAGAACTCTTTTAACATGGCTTTCCCTTTCTGTAGAAATATTAGTTCTTCTAAAAATTCTTATGGTAAAGTTCTTCCATATCCAGAAGACTCCATACTTCCCAACTTCTTGTTTCTCTCCAGAAGATAAAGCATAAATATTTAATATGCAGCCTCTGAGTCTGGTCCTCCTCTCCAGACACTTCCTCTTTACCAAAGTAAATTGCATTTAGACAGTGAAATGAAGGGGCGGTAGGGCAGAAAAATCTTTTATTTTTTCTCTTGTTAGGCTTTACATAAAGATATATATCTGGTCTTTCCTCAGATAATAGATTTTTTTCTCTGCTAGATCATTGTAATTCACTTCCCAACATTACTTTTCTTTTAATTTCTAATATGTATTTTGTTGAACCATGTTTTTGGACGTTTGACCATCCAGGAAGATTACTTCAATATGTGTGACTGCACTTTACATTTTACGGATTATACATAATTTATCCTAATTCCTCATAAATTTTTTGCACCGCAGGATGGCTGCATTGAGGAATGAACAACTAAATGGCAACCAAAATATGAATCCATACACTTTAATTGAGGCAAACATTGTCCATATTTCTTTTTTAAATTAAACTTTAGATTTGAACAGGTCATTCTTTTGACTGTATTTATTCTTTATATAGCATTCAGGATGTATTAAGTTCCAGAGGGGTAGCTGTGTTCGTTTGTATAAAGCCAAAGCAACGAAAGTCTTGTGGCACCTTCAAGGCTATCAAGTTTCTTTGGGCATAAGCTTTCATGGGTTTCGAAGTGGATTGCAGCCCATGAAAGCTTATGCCTAAAGAAATGTGTTAGTCCTTAAGGTGCCACAGGACTTTTGTAGTTTTAGGATGTATTAAGGCACTTCACTAACCGAGATCACTTCTTCACCCCTCGTCTCTTCCCCTCCCTCCATCCCCCCACCCGCCAGTTCAGTGCTTCCTTCCGCTCCTTACGTATTATGCCCAGCTGAATACAGCTCCATGTTCTCTCTGCCTGGCAATGAATATACATTTAAGGTTTATATGTATTCTACCCAACCAACAAATTTAATATCAGTGGCAAATCCTTTTAGATAAAGTCTCATGTGATGACATTTTTCAAAGAGTGCAATTTCAAAATGCACTGATGTGCAGCTGCACATGCAAATGAATAGTGATTTTCACAAGAAAGCAACTGTTTAGACCTATTGCAGTTGTAGGCTTGGGGAGCCCACAGAGGATAGAAAGTGTCAGATCCATTGTGATGGGGGAGGTACCTTACAGACCACAGCTACCACCCTGGAGCCCTCTCCCTGGGATCAGTCAGCTGGAATGAGTATTTTATAAGAGAATGTGAGAAACCTTTATCTTCAGTGGGGAGAGAGGGGTGAGAGGTTGTGTACAATGTGAGTATATATAAAATCTTTCACATTTTGCAAGATTCACACAGCTGCACTTGAATTTAAAATAAGTAGACTGTCCAACTTAAGAACATAAGAACATAAGAAAGGCCGTACTGGGTCAGACCAGAGGTCCATCTAGCCCAGTATCTGTCTACCGACAGTGGCCAGTGCCCAGGTGCCCCAGAGGGAGTGAACCTAACAGGCAATGATCAAGTGATCACTCTCCTGCCATCCGTCTCCATCCTCTGATAAACAGAGGCTAGGGACACCATTCTTAACCCCTTTCTGGCTAATAGCCATTTATGGACTTAGCCACCATGAACTTATCCAGTTCCCTTTTAAATATTGTTATAGTCCCAGCCTTCACAACCTCCTCAGGTAAGGAGTTCCACAAGTTGACTGTGCGTTGTGTGAAGAAGAACTTCCTTTTATTTGTTTTGAACCTGCTACCTATCAGTTTCATTTGGTGACCCCTGGTTCTTGTATTATGGGAGTATTTAAACAACTTTTCCTTGTCCACTTTTTCCACATCAGTCATAATTTTATATACTTCTATCATGTCCCCCCTCAGTCTCCTCTTTTCCAAGCTGAAGAGGCCCAGCCTTTTCAATCGTTCCTCATACGAGGCACTCTCCAAACCCCTAATCATTTTAGTTGCCCTTTTCTGAACCTTTTCTAGTGCTAGAATATCTTTTCTGAGATGAGGAGACCACATCTGTACACAGTATTCGAGATGTGGGCGTACCATGGATTTATATAAGGGCAATAATACATTTGCAGTCTTATTTTCTATCCCCTTTTTAATGATCCCTAACATCCTGTTTGCTTTTTTGACCGCCTCCGCACACTGTACGGACATCTTCAGAGAACTATCCACAATGACTCCAAGATCTTTTTCTTGACTCGTTGTAGCCAAATTAGCCCCCATCATATTATAGGTATAGTTGGGGTTATTTTTTCCAATGTGCATTACTTTACACTTATCCACATTAAATTTCATTTGCGATTTGGATGCCCAATCACTTAGTTTTGTGAGATCTTTTTGAAGTTCTTCACAATCTGCTTTGGTCTTGACTATCTTGAGTAGTTTAGTATCGTCTGCAAACTTAGCTACCTCACTATTTACCCCTTTCTCCAGATCATTTATGAATAAATCGAATAGGACTTCTATTTGGCTTTGCATCTAAGGTGTGAATGCATTTGGTATATGAAAGTAGGATTTAACCCTGCTTCTAACATCAGTGACTTCTTTAAAGCAGTGCTTTTAAAAATTGTTTTGCAGAGCTCAAAGTCCTGCATGAATGGTACAAATAGATTCAGAGTCCAGAAGCCAATCTTAAACCCTAAGGAAACCAACAAACTTCAGGTAAAGTGAAATATCTCAAGTTAAAATTGTGTGTTAGGTTTTCTATGCTCAGGTAGAATATTTACAGTGAAAATGGTTTTACCTATCAATGTGTTTTAAACTGCCGATGATCTTACAGAAAAATATAAATATAAAAATATCATAACTTACTGTTACTACTAAGGTGCAGTATGCACCCCATCACATGGCTAGCAAGCTCTCCTGGTTGGTGGGTTAGTCACAATCAAATAAAAGATAACTCTTATGCTAAACTAAGATTAATATTCCAGTCTCTTTCTATGATGTTGGCTTACCCCACAGGTTGGTTGTGTTGAATCTTGCAACCAGACCACCTCCCCACCCATCTTCCTGTGGGCTGGTTCTCAGTCTTTGGTGTTGCTTAGAAGAGGGATTCCAGGGAAGGGCCCTTAGGCAAGGGTGCCTCTTGCTTTTAACCAGTTTCCTTGACTCCCTCTGGGGTCAGATGATTGTCCACACCCAGCAATGGGCGTGATTCTTTTCACTTGAGCCAGAGTGCTCAGAGGTGCTTAGGCTAGTCCATTGTTGCATGCATGTCTCCATTAGGTGTGGAAACACAGCTTTGTGTTAGTCTGCATCTATTCAAGCCATGTGAGAGACACGTTTGGGAATATGACATGGCAGAGTTTCATAGCTGTACATATGTATGATCTTGGAGGAAATATGCTACCATAACAGTAACATTCAGTATGTGGTGAGCGTTCCAAAAACACCTTACAAACATACTTTGCATCAGACAGTACACAGATACACTGTAAGAGTGAACATGAATGATACACAAATCCTACCACATGGGTGTACGTGGGGTGCAGCATATCACAGTAACATTCTGAATGGTTGAACTTTAGCGTGAAGACTGAACGCTCTGGGTTGGGAGGCACCTCTTCTCATCTTCCATGCTGAGAAGATCTACAGATAAAAGGAAAAGAGTTATTTATGCTGTCTCCTCATTGTGCACACTGATTCACTGAACTTTGCAGATGTGAGTGCAGTCTAGCCTAGAAAACACAAGACAGGCTATGTAGGGTATTCATGATATTGAACGGTATAAAATCTCATTTCCTTGGCAAAGTACAACTTTGAGCATCACCTGAGGACTATTTTATAAAGGTTTTTCTACAGATGGTTGGTGGGTGATTGGTTGGTTGCTCATTTGTCATTTAGACATCTTTTTTTTTTTTTTTTTTTACATGAGAATGGTCTTAGAGTGCTTCTTTTTGGGATGAAACCTATAAAAAAAACTAAACCTAGCCCTGGGTAAATAGTGCCAAAAAATTTCTGAGAGTATTCATTTGAATGCTTAAATAAACTGCTTTCACTGTGTTTGCTCTCCCCTTGGGTGACCAGTAAGTTTACTTGCAGAAATATTCATGGAAACAGAAAGAATTTTAAACTATTAGAGGTTATTGACAAGAAGGAAACTTTAAATTGATAAACATGAGTATTACCATTCATACCAGAAACCTGATTCTGGATTTATCCCTTCAGAAAACAGAGATACACCTTCTGACTGGAACAAAACAAAAATCTTCATTTCATTTCAAAAGGTTAATTTGAATCTGACCACTCTTGTTTCATTTTTTATCACAGGATGATGTGAAATTTGGATATCAGAATTTATTATTTTCTCCCCCCAAAATTCGGTTTCAATGGCAAAATGATATTTTTAGAGAGGAAGACTTTCTACACACCAAACTTGACCCAGGTTTACCTGTCACCTATCTGTTCAGTCAAAATTAACCGAACTATTCTGCACTAAGTATATTCAGTGTCTACAATGAACTGCTTGAGTATAATCTACAGCCCAGGCATTATTTGCCAGTATTATGCTCTGAATAATTTTAAAATAATGGCAAAAATCTTGAATCTTATCAACTATCTTTGGACAATTCGTAAAGATAAGGAGCTGAAATTTGAAAATAAACAGGCTGTAATTTGCTCTGTCATCTCTAATCACAACGCTAACTGCCACGCTTGTCAGCCTGTGCAGAGAAGCTATAGATGTGGAGTTGAATATTTTTAACAATGGGTGCACTATAGTTAAGCTAGGATTATCAGAGTGCTGCTTCTCGCTACCTGTACAAACAGCAGATGTTGAGTGATTTTAGAACTAGTCAATTCCTAGCATGCTAGATTGGCAACTCTTACTGATTCTTAGCTGACCACTATAAAAAGAAAAATAGCATTCAGCTTATGCAACAAATAAAAGCAGAACGTGTTTCTAGAGGTCCACCTGAATACCTTCATACTTTACCTGTCATGTCAGGTTGGCCTCTTAAAATTATACGGTATTGAACAATAATAAATCCTTCCCTAGAGCTCAGAAGTGTGCCATATGTGTATTCGCTATATGTGACAAAGCTGAAAAACAATTTGCTTTTGTCTTATCTAGTTGCATCTGGCACTTAACTCCATAGTATTGATACATATCTACAGCTTGAATTTCTAAGAAAAGTGTTGTGTAGTGTATTGGTAACTTCCACTTCAGAATTCTCCCTCTCTGCTTTAATAAGCTTAGCGTCACCTGCTGGAGAAATGAGAGGCATTTACTCAAACTATTCCTATCAGGTTATTGTGCTTACAAATCCTGCTGGGTTTACTCTGTCCTTATTCAGGCAATGCTCCCATGGAAGTCATTGGGATGTTTTCCTGAGTACAGGCAGAAGGGATTTTCACCAATGTTTTTATTTTGTGTTTGGAATTATTACCTCAAATTGCAAAAGTTAAACTAAAGCGTCAAGGTGTTTCAGGTATTCAAAGCTCTAAAACTGAAATTATGTGTCTGCTACTAATTTTTTTCATTTAAAATCAAACAAATGTATAAATAGGATTGTTTCAAAATCACTCTATAGAAACTATCATTTTCTGATCTGTTTCATAATTTTTAAGCTGTAACATCTGTTCTCTGTGTCAATTTGTTTAATGTTACTCAGATGCTTCCCATCAACCCCACATGTGCAGGGGATGGAATAATGTGCCACTTTACTGTTCCAAGCTTATATTCAAAGAAATGTGGTGGTTTTAAGCTCTTCACCAAGGCTGACTACAAATACATATATGATAGTTAGGAGAAGGGCAAACATACATTAGAATGCTCTTGCAGCAAAAAAGAGAAGCACTGCTCGGTCATCTTAAAGTACTCTAGTACCACAGTGTGCAGGTAGGCGAAAGACAAAGTTGCTACAGCTATTGATGTTATCATTTTTACAAGCTGGCAATATATTTTCAATGGACATTTGACAGCTTTGTATCCAAAATTTCTGCCACTGTACGTGGGAATGAGTGATGAGCCTTAGATTCAGGTCTGAACTTCCCCAAAATTCAGGAGGATATAAATGAGAGATTTTGGTTCAATGTAATCTCTGGATTCTTGACTTTACGCACTTAGGCATGGACTCTGATACCCTGCCTGTATTGAATTGTACTATACTCCAATTGTGCTGTTGAACAGAAGAGTCAATTCAGATATTTCCGGTGGGGGAGAGGGGATGGTCAAATCTGTCCCCCACCCTTTTCCTCCTGCAGGGGAGTCTCCACCTCTCTTTCCCACACACAGTCTGGCAGTAGCTTTATTGATTTAGTATGGGACAACTGCTTAAAAGTGGTTAGGCCCCGCCCCACCCTGCCATAGCCTATGGAACATTGAGCAAGTGCAAAAACCATGAGGAGTGGGAATTTGCTCTTCTCCCTGCCCCCACCCCCAAATTTGCTCCACTGTTTTTAAAGTCCGTGGAGTAGGGTATTCCTCAGTGTAAAACATCAGAATCCAGTCCGTAAAAAATGCTGATGTAATCCACAGCATTAGTATAGCTGAAGATTAATGGTGAGGAACAGAACAAAGTCATGAGTCTTTTAAAACTAATTATATGTTATACCTGTCTGAACTGTTAAAAATGGTCCCTTCTTATCCTGATGAATGTGAAGATACAACAGGCAAAAATTTTGAAAAGTCAGCTTAATATTTATATAGAAGCTAAGTAATGTCAGAGAGACCTTCAACAGGTTAATCAAGAAGCGTTTTCAGCTCTAACCAGTGAGGCCAAATTGGAATGGCGGGTAGGGAGAAGGCACTGAAAAGGAGGCAACATAAGTCAGAATTTCCAACAACGGGATTCCGTTCAAGAATACACTGATGGGTAGTGGTTTTGCAATTTGAAATCTCAGTTAGTGCTTTGACTCCAGAAGCAAATGCCTGCAGCCCTAACCCATAGCCTTGTTTTCCACTAAAACACTGAAACCCACAAATACAAAGGTTTTCAGAATCAGTGAATCACTTTCTGTAATACAAAAAGTAAAAAGTCATAAAACATCTGAATGACTTGGCTGTTTGAAACATACATTTTAATTGATTTGCTTTTCTTCTTCTGATGGTGGGAAACTGTATGTAGGATCCAGCAATGCAGTGTTTGCTTCCTGACAGAGAGAACTGCACAGTGCCACTGAATCATAATACTGCCGTCAATGGGGAAGGTGGAAATAGCATGTCAGCTATAAGCTTCATCGGTGCCTTGCGAATACCCGTGAGTATGTGTTAGTCTTATCCGCTCTACTGGGACTTGGCTTTTACCCAGCAGGATTCAGATTTTTATACAGTTTAAATGGAGAAGTGGACAAAGTTGTTTTTACCATCTAGAAACTGGGATTTTATTTAGTCACGTTGAGTTTTGACCATATGTCGGGAATCATGGGGTATATGGTAAGAGACAAAGTGGGCATCCCATTCAGAAGGAGAAAGGAGACAGAAAATGGGACCCTTTGGCTCAAATAAGTGAGTTGAATAAATTAATCAGTAAAATTAATCAGTTGCATCTTAAAATTTACAAACATCCAATAAATGAGTGCGAATAAAACTTGTTCTTGGATAGTTTTAAACTGTATAACTAGCACTCACACAGCTCATAACCCATTAGTTTGATGACATTATTAACATGATGGATAACATCAATGTGTGAGGGGAGTGAAGTAAGGTTATCAGGGAGGGAACCTTGAACTGTCAGGGGTGAAGGGGGAGTAGCTGAAGTACCTACAGCTATGTCTACACTTGGAAATTTAAGTCAACTTTAAATAAGTCGACTTAACTAAGTTGACTTAGTGAGTCTGCACTTAAATTTTAAGTCAACTTTGGGGGGAACTTACAAAGTCGACCTAGAGCGTCCACACTGGACACCTAGGTCAACTTCTAGGAGCTAGGGGGACCTAGGGCAGGTCCATGGGGGCAGAGAGGGCACCCCTTGCCCAGTGCCAGGGGTCTCAGCCTTTGCCCCATTGTACATAGGTACAATGGGGCAAAGGGGGACAGCAGCCCTGGCAGGGCATAGGGGCAAGGTGCCCTGCCCTGTGGGGGGGGCATGCCAGGCTCCCCCTGTGCCCTCCCTCCCCATCAGGGAGGGCATTGGTGTAGTCCTGGGGTAACCCTAAATCGATTTAGGGCTACCTCACGTCTACACTGGCTTAAGTCAACTCTAGGGAGTGGACTTAAGCCTTAAATCGAATTAATTCAAGGTTTAATAAAGTCGACTTAATTTTCATTAAGTCGACTTTATTTTCCTTAAGTCGACTTAAGCAAGCTGCTTAAGTAGACTTAAGGAAAGTGTAGTGTAGACGCGGGGTAAATTAAGTCGACTTAAGCAAGCTTAAGTCGACTTAATTTACAAGTGTAGATGCAGCCTACATGTCTGAAGTGGGTATTATAAGCTCCATCTATCCTTATGAGTATTCCATTTTTGGTTAACTCATTACAGCTACTTAGGGAAAGAAAGATGTATCAGTAGAACAAACAAGGAGTCCTGTAGCACTTTGAAAGACTAACAAATTAATTTAACACATAAGGTTTTGTGGGTATAATCCCACTTCATCAGACGAATGAAAAGGAAACTGCAGTACGTTACATGCAGAGAAGGCTGAGTCACAAAAGCTCATGCGTTAAATTAATTTGTTAGTCTTTAAAAGTGCCACAGGACTCCTTGTTTGTTTTGCTGAAATAGTCCAACAAGACTGCCCCTCTGGAAGGTACGTACCAGTGGAATACTGCAATCTGCTTTGATCAAAAGCTTCATGCTTCCAGTGTAGGACGTTTCAGGGAAGAAATTCCTGAGACACAGACAGGTTTAAAGTTGCCACTTGGAGACTGCTTGCATGGTGTGGTTTAAGCACAAAAGCAAAAACACAACAATAACATCTAACCTTATTCTTCTTTTTCTTTTTACTCCCTAGGGAGTCATAGAATTCTCTCTCTGTCTGTTATTTGCTAAACTGGTCAGTTACACTTTCCTCTTCTGGCTTCCACTCTATATCACAAATGTAGGTAAGTATCTATGGGAGGAAAACTATGAACTGTGATTAACTTAGTCATATGAAAATAAACAATACTACTTTTGTTTTAAGCCATGATTGTCATAGCAGGAGAGTTGAAAGACTGCCATTTAGTATGTCAGTGATATATACTGTCTGAGAATTAAGAGATAGCAATTGCAAAAATAAGACTTGCAATTTTCATGGAGCAATCATGGTAATGTCTTTGGCTCTTGAGTACCAGCCAAAAATATTTCACTTAAAAACCCTCTAATAATCATACATTTATAATGGTGCCTTACATCCTGGAGGATCCCAAAGAGCTGAATAAGCTGCACTCAGAAATGACTTCATTTATTTATTTATTTATTTATTTATTTATTCATTCAATCATCACTCACATTGTGCTTTGTGCTGTGCAGAACAAAGAGGAAGGCGTGCTCCCTGCCCTGAGAAGTTCATATTCTTTGTACTATCTTCTGACTTTTAAATCCACAGCCATATGAGCAGAAGAGACAAACAGGCAAAATGCCAGTAGGGAAGTGTATGCAGGAGGGACAACCGTACACCCTCTGAAAGGATGCAGTGTACCCTCCTTGAAACAAATATTTCGGTGGTCATAAATTTGATGAAGGGAGAAGATTATCTAATAAATTATGTTTAAAAAAATAGAATTCATTTTACTATAATAATGAGCATTATGGACATTGGACATCTAACTCCCTTAGATGTTTTTGAATATCCCACCCTATTCTGCAGAGGTCCTGTTTTGCTGGGTGTTGTGCAAACACATGCAAAGATATGGTCCTTGTTGCATATAGTTGGTAATCTAGTTGCAAGGGTGTCTCTCTGCATGCTAAGTTCCAGAAGGGTAGCTGTGTTAGTCTAGTCCAGCAAAACAAACAAGAAGTTCCAGACTTCTAAGCTAGCATAGGTGGGTATATCTCTGTGTTACAGAGATTACCTTAGCATGGCGGCACTGCCGTACCTTTAGTGGCTCTGATAACTGCTTTGATTTTCTATCACACTCTATTACACCACATCTTATGACTTACACTTCCCTGCATTTATTTTGCTCCCGTTCTGTAAGTGCCCCATCTTCAAAGCATCTGACAAAGTGGGATTTTCTCCCATAAAAGCTCATGTGATAAATAAATTTTTTGGTCTTTAAAGGTGCCACCAGCCTCCTTGTTTGTTTTTCTCTGCGTGCTGTAGAGTTCAAGGAGGCATTCTGCCTCCCTGTGCTCCTCTGGGAACAGTGCAGTTTACTCCTTTCTGTTTCCACACTCCCAACTGTTTTAACCGACAGAATGTAGATGTCAGTGATATTGGCCATGTAAGTAAGGGCTTCAAGGTTAGGCTCCCTATATGGTCTTTATTTGTACCAAGCATGTTCCTGAAAGAAAGCAGCATTACTTACTATTAGCAGTATGGTGCTATAATTATTTTTATTTTTAAGACGGCTGCTAATGAACCTGAAAGTTCTCAGGCCCTGTGTACACACAGAAGTTGTACCGCTCTAACGCTACCTGTAGTCCAAGAGGTACCAGCCTCTCTAATGTGAACATAGTTATATCAAATTCCAAAGGGGTAGCCGTGTTAGTCTATTGTAGAAAGACAACAGAGTCTTGTGGCACTTTTAAAGACTAACAGATTTATTAATCGCATGAGCTTTCGTGGGAGAAAATCCCACTTCGTCAGACGCTTTGAAGATAGGAAAGTTACAGAGTGGGAGGAAATTAAATGCAGGGGAGTGTATGACATAGCATCAGGTCAGGCTGTCCCAGTAAAGCTGATTCCTGTAAACAAGCAGTTCTGAATAGAAGGCACATTTATACCACTATAACTGCACTCACACCCAGTTGTACTGGTTGTAACTAGATGGGTTCAAGCAGGAATCACACCACCAGCTAACATAATTATTCTCATTGTTTTGAAGTGAGAGACTCTTCTCATCAAATTTATTCTGTTTTTATTGTTAGAACATCTTGATGCCAAAAAAGCTGGGGATCTTTCCACATTGTTTGATGTGGGTGGAATCTTTGGTAAGTTTAACACATTATTTTTAATCAGACCTAATTTAGGAAATCTGTAATGCACACTTAGCTGATGTATTTTACTCGATTTTACTAAGAAATTGGGGTTTGATCTTGTATCCACTAGGAAACAGCAAAAATTCCCCTTCATTGGTAGCAGGATGGAGCATTCATAACCAAATGCTATGCCATGTAACCAGCCTGAGACTGAGTAGCAGGTCTAGGGGAATGAATCCATAGCCCTTTATGTAATCCTAGAGCAAGAATGATTGGAGGATCCAAGTGTCACAGAAACCTCTGGCTCTGTCCTTTACCCCTCTCAGCTCCTCTCTGTCATCTTGCCTCATGCCAAGAATGTATCTGTTCTCACCCTTGCATAGCAGAACTACACTAATTTTGCAGTTCCTCTTCACACACAGTATGGCGCAGACAGGATCTCCATTCCAGTTCAGGGAAGTGTGGTGAAGGGGGTAAGCCTGGGGAGGTTCCATTGGAAAGTAGTGCAAATCCAATGAGCCCAATACACTATGGAAATGACACAAAGAGGTTATAGCCACTGCTCCAGTCTGGCCCTGAATTTCACCTGAACCACTTCTCTCCACTCAGGCTCAGTGCAGGAGGAGTGCATGCAATTGAAAGCTAGCATAGGTGGGTATATCTCTGTGTTACAGAGATTACCTTAGCATGGCGGCACTGCCGTACCTTTAGTGGTATAAGCCCACAGCGTAAAAGCAGCCTACACCACAGAAAAGTGTTGTCCATCACTGTAACAACATCATCTCCTGACCTGAACAATGGAAGCATTCTTCTGTTGACATAGCTGTGTCTACATGAAGAGTTATGTCAATAGAGCTGTCAGTCAGATGTGGGGGGGTGGTTTTCAACTCCTGACCAACTCAGCTATGTTGACTTCTTTTAAGTGTAGCCCAAGTGTAGGCAGCACCCAGAAAACAGAGATTTTGTAGAGCCTGATGAGGATTCGATGTGTCCGTGGATTATCTACAGCTGGCCATTTTGCTTATAATGTTGCCCTTTGAAAAGAGGGAAGGGTGGAATGGGGACAGTGGAGAATAGAAGAGTTGGGAGAACACAAGTGGAGTTGAAAAATTATTGCATAAGGGCTATAATAATTGACTCAAATGGAATAGAAAAGAACTCTCCTCAAGTATTTATCAGTATTTCAGGGATTATTTCTCCTGCCCTCCACACCTATGCCAGAATATTGATCTATGGTCTTTTCTCTTCTTCATGCTGGTCCCCTATTTTCTGGCTTTTCATAACAGAAGGAAGATGGATTTGTGGTTATTTTTCTTTTTGTATAACAGTAGCACCCAGTCTTGACTTAGAACCCCATTGTGCAAGCCACTGGACAAAGAACAAAAAGGAGGCCTTTTCTTAAAAAGCTTGCAGTCTAGGTAGAGGACAAGAGGAGAGATCCAGACAGGCCAGCATGAGGATACAAGATGGAATCTCCACTGCCCTCTCACCAGGGTAGCCAAACACATTTCCAGTATTAAACTGAAAGCAGACACAAGGTGGCTTCTGGTACAGCCTCTCAAGTAATGTGTGGCTCAGTAAATATGAGCAGCATAGTCTGGTCCTTGTATTTCGAATAGGATTTGGGGTTTATGGTGCCTACACCTGTGTCTAATAATACATTCCTAGGTGTTGGGGGTAGGCTTCGTCTTCCTCCAAATGAGATGAAGGCCTTAATTTTTTGGTTCAAGCCCATAGACTGGTTTGACATAGTTGGGTTCCAAAACACCAGCTGGTGAGCCACTTCACTAATAATGGCACAGTGTGCCATACCCTGGATATCTCCTCCAATTACATCAGCCTGGGTGTAGAGAGAACCTCAGAAGGCGCAATGAGGCAGATGACTGTGCCTGTCACGGTTGTTCAATTCAGTCTAATCCTTTGTAGCACAGCTGATGATAAAGCTACTAATAGTACGAACTAGATTTTTCAGTCCTGTGCTCTGTGCATGATATAATAGAAGTGCACTTTTTAAACAATCACACTGGCTTGCCGTAACTTTGGAGCAATACATGTCCAGCTGTATTGCATGGAATGCTCAGGGAATAACCTACTTATTCTTAAAGCGTCTCTTTTTCAGGTGGCATTTTGGCAGGCCTGGTGTCAGATAGATTGGAAAAAAGGGCTTCAACATGTGGCGTGATGTTATCGCTAGCAGCACCCGCCGTAAGATCTGCTCTCCTCATTTTCACGGTGCCCTCTTGTGCGGTTGCGAGTGAGGCTCTGTCAGCATTTCCATTGGAGAGTGCTGTTCTCAGGAGTTTCTAACTCATCTAACAATGCACCTCAGGATGAAAGCTGCTTTTGAAAGGCGCAGCACAAGAGCAGTGCAGAGGTTTGGCTGGCATGAATAACTTAAATGTGCCATTCTTTGGCATTTCGTGTGTTACAAGACTCTGTGAAAAATTGTTACGTTCTGGCTTGGACAGAACTCCCATTACTGAATTTTGAATCAGAATCAGCGAAGAGATTTTTCTTTTTGATTTCAAGCCACCACCTAATAATCAACATTGCTGAGCTGTTAATGTTAGGAATCTGGTTGCCACACATATGCCATGTGCTTTTCTAGTGCATTTCTGCAAGGCCTACACTGATCTTTCTAGACTCAGCAGAACTCTGGGCTGTGCTGATGCAGTTTGACAGGTTAAAAATGTATGGCCGTTTCATCAGCTGTCTCTGAGAGACCTTTATAAGGCATGCAGTCATGTGGGGAAATTGACCATGTTTTCCGTGCCAGGAGTCCCCAGCATTAAAAATAAGAAACCAATAACTTTTCATCACAAAGACAGCTAGTATTTTTCATGCTGTGACAGTAAGGTTTTTTGTGTGTTGTGAAAACCACCAGTTCTGTGAAGAGCAGGGCCTGGACAGCCTTTCACTCCATGTCAGTGGGAATTCGTGAAAGTGTGAGGTCAGAATCAAACCTTACTCTCCTGGTTTTATTACTTAACTGCTTATTCATTCATATCTGTTACAGCTATACATGTTCTCTGCGATCAGTAAAATGGGCCTAGAAGCCACCATAGGTGAGAATTTAAATTATTGTCTGTTTTGAATTTAATTTAGCTTTCTTTTACTTTTGTTCCATTCTTGCTGATTTTTCTGAAGAAAAATCTAAAAACTAATTGCTTGCTTTTCAGAGGTGTTGAACACCTGCAGCTACCATGGAAGTCACTTGGATTTCTGCTCAGCTTCTTTACAGCAGGGCTTGACAAAATTGGCTCCCATCTAGGTGCCAGAAGTTTTATTTTTGGTCACCAGAGGGTACTTCTTCGCTGCATTTCTGCAGCAGAGCTAGGAGCCAGGCTACAAATGCCAGTTGCCATGGCAACCTGGCGCCTGAGTTTTGTCGACCCCTGCTTTAGAGGCCATAAACCACATAAAGGAAAAGGGCAGGGAATGGCATTTTGATAGCACATCAATTCCATTCCAGGCCAAAAGAAAAATAATTGCATTAGATTTGGTGGAAACCTGAAAATCTCTTTCACAAGAAGTTGGGAAAATTCCAAGCCCTTTTTACTTTACAGGTTTCAAAAAGGAATGCCTTTTTTTTCCTACTCCAGCTGTTTCATAGAAGATAAATATTGAAAATTTTTGGTTTAAATGTTTTTTTCTTTTTGAATTTCTCTCCTTCATGCCCCCACACAGGTCCCCATTTGTACCCATTTCACTGCTGGTAAAGGGGAAGAGGAAAACTAAGTCATCCTGGTCCTCTCTCTGCCCACTTCCCCCCTACCCCCCCCCCAATACCCCATAAAACTAAGACATTTTTGCAAAAATAAAAAAATCTGATTTTGAAAACAGGACATTTTTTAAGGTGAGTGTGGGGGGAAGGGAATGACTCTTTGTTTGTAATTTTTTTTGCAGACTCTAAATTGCATCTAGCTAGATTGTACCACAAAAGGGGCAGTCAAACATCATAGGCTGAGGGGAAGGAGGTCTTCATTTGAATCCCCTTGCAGAGTTTCTCCCCAGCCATTCTTTTGTATGGGTATTTTCTATGGGGGATCCTCAGGGACGTGTGCTGTATGGAAGTCTGTCTTTGCTTCCCAGCAAATTCCCTGGCAGTGACACTGAACTGGAGTCATACTCCTAGGACCTCTCCTTGCCTTGCTGCTCCTGTGATTTCCCTCTTAAATGAGGATTGTCTTCCACCTCAGAGCTTCTAGAAAGCTATTGCCTCATCCAAGCTGTATGACTACTTCCAGGAATCTTTGTGGGACTGGGAGAAGGACAGTATCCTAGGAAGGTATTCAGGAGGGTGAGAATCAACCACAGAGTGGTGGAATTATGATCTGGACTATTGTTCGGTGACTTACAGAAAGGCTGATTAAAAGCAGAAGTAGAGTTCGTTCATTTCTGTCTCAAACACTGGTAAATCTTAAGAGCCCTTGTGTGGGGAATGAGGTAAGGAAATCCAAAGACAATAAAATACTCTCAAATCAATAGGACAGTTTGATCCTGTTTTGAAAGCAGAAAGGAACAAAATCAACTTAAAAATCATGCTTCTGTCTGCAAATGTACCTATCATTGGCTATGTCGACACTGGGGAATTTAGGTCGACTTAAATAAGTCAACTTTAAGTCAACCTTATTAAGTCAACATAGAGTCCACCCAGGACTCCTAAGTCGACTTAAAGTGGTCCTTAAAAACTCAACTTAGAGAGTCTATACTAGACTCTGTAAGTCAACTACTTCGGTCCAGGGAGAGCCAGCCCCGCACAAGGCTGGCTCTCTCCGGGGCAGCAAGCCCCTGAGTGGGTCGGAGACCTGCGCTTCAGGTGCTCAGCAGCCGGCAGCTGGAGCACAGGGCTTTCTTCTCCCCGGGACCCACGCTCCAGCTGCCGGCTGCTGGCAGGTGGAAGCGCGGACCTTGGGTCCCGGCCAGGAGGGAGACTGGGAGGCCTGTGCTCCAGCTGCTGAGCAGCTGGCAGCTGGACCCGCGCTCCCTCCTGGCCGTGACTGCTAGGTCCCGGCTAGGAAGGACCGCGGGGCTCCCTTCTGGCCGGGACTTGCATGGTCCCCTCCCACTGGAGCCCTGGCTGGGGAGCCCTTCTCCCCAGGACCACGGCTCCCCTGGCAGGGAAGCCGCAGGTCTAGGGAGAAGGGAGCAGGGGCTCCCCAGGAGAAGGGAGCCATGTGATGCTCCCTTGTGCCCCCTGCCCTAAGTCGACCAAGTTGACTTAGGGCGTCCACACTGCTGAAGTCGACTTAAGAAGTTGAGTTATGCAGTAAAGTCGATGTAGAACTAGGTTTTACAAAGTCAACTTTACTTTTCCTTAAGTTGACTTAAGCAAACTCCAGTGTGGACACAGAGTAAATTAAGTCGACTTAAGCAGGCTTAAGTCGACTTAATTTACAAGTGTAGACGCACCCATTGTTATAAGTAACACTTTTAGCCATGAAGGAACTTGGAAGAAAAAATTTAAAATTTTTTTTGTCCAGTTTTAGTTTTTACATTTGGTGCACGTTATTACAGCCACTTTCACCATTTCCCCTGTTTGCTGGAGTCTTTCAAACACCTAGAGGGAGAAACACTAGGGGAAAACAGGAAATGTATTTCTAAAACCACAAAAGTTATCCTGGGAACTGACTGGCCAGGAGAGTTCTGGAAGCAACGTTGTAATTCTTTTTAAAATGAACAATATCTTTGTTAGTTTGCATTTTAAGGGTGAGCAAAAACATCGCTCAAATGGGTTGTGGCCTGCGGCATGCTGAACATGTGTAGAGAGTTATTAGGAATTAGTTGGTCAAATATTTCTGTAAGGCATTCAGCTAGAGACGTTTAATTGTAAGAAGAATGAGGCACTGCATTAGCTCAGAGGTGCATAGTGTACACTGTGCTGAATAACTGTTGACGGGTGATACTGACTTGTTGCTGGCTGGAATCATTGTTACACAGCTGCATCTCTGGGTGCCCAAAGCATGACTGAGTTGAGATGGGACAGAGAGAATTTAATTGAGAGAAACTGATAGAACAGCTGCAGCAGTGAAAGTGCTTTGACCTCTCTGAGGCTGTGATAAGGGTTTTTCTACTTTTTGCGTGGCCAGGAAACAAGTGGACATGCGCAGTGAGAGCCATGCTTTATGAATAACTCTGATTTTTGTACTTGGAACTAAGAGTGCCTGATTTCCCCTGCCAACAAGTATCAGAGATGATCAAAGAGTCTCTTATAAACTGTGCTTGTGTCTCTCATGTCATTAAAGAAGTGCAATCTGCCAGTTTTGTTTGGATAAACTCTATGCTCTCCTACCAAATACAAAAGAAGAGGAGTTGAAATGTGAAGGTGGTGCTGGCAGTGGGGTTTTGTGTTGCACTAGCACCCAAAGGCCTTGTCGAGCTTTGAAACCCCATTGTGGTAGGTAGTTTACAAATATATAAAGGACTCTGACTCTCAGGTCAGAAGGGACCAATGTGATCATCTACTCTGACCTCCTGCACAGTGCAGGCCACAGAACCTCCCCCAATCACCCCCACCCAGAAGCGTTTACAGTCTAAAAGGCACAAGCAGCCAAAGGGTTGGGAATGGACAGAGTCATTGTGCTGGAAGCAAACACCCCTTTGTTCTTAAATCCATTATTTACTGAGATGGCTTTTTACCCTGGTAGCCTTATTAGCTGTTCTGAAACAAAATGTGACTCCCCATGAATTGTGCCCTTCTGTTTACTACGTATCTTTTAATAAGTGCAGCTTATATTGAAAGATGGGGATCTAGATCATCGCATGGGGTTGTGATTATAAATAACATGGCTTCTGGAAACTTCATGTTTACTTTCCTTCATTGAAATTCCAACAGTGATGCTGCTTATCAGTGGAGCCCTTGTGAATGGTCCTTATGCGTTGATCACAACTGCGGTCTCGGCCGACTTGGTGAGTTTGGCTTTCTGTTTGTTTTCCATTTAGCAGCCAGTCCCACTCATTTGCCCTCATTTAGGGGGAAAGCCAGATGCCTGTGGAGAGTAGTAAATGTGTAAAACCATGTCTCCTTCAATGTGCTGTTTGTCACCCACATCCTGGCAGAAGGGATACAATGGGTTTGAGACTTGCTTCCATTAGGGGTAGAGGACTGGGCCCTTCCCTTCACGTTAGCTTCCACTTTCCCCATGCTGCACCCCAGTCAGATTGGGTCCGTGCTACCCTGTCACAGAAGGCTTTGCAGGCTTACGGTCTGATGACAATGCATGCTACTTGAAAACATTGCCGCAGTTCCTTTTCTTCAATGTTACTTTTTAAGGTTAGGCAGATGTTTTGCCTTGAAAGGTGCTGGGTTATGAGAGCCCTGAAGGGTGAAGTCCTTCACTAGCAGAATTACAGGAAACGCAATGGAATTTAAATTCTGCACACCCCACCCCGTTCTTCCTTGCCACTGTGTTCTTCAATGATCAAAAGGGATCACATGTAGGGTTGAGAGGTAGTTTGCCCTACAGGTCCATTCTGTTAATAGCCTCATTGCTGTGACTAACAGCTAGATGGTAGGATCTTGTGACCATAGACACCTGCCCTCTGGCAGCTGGATGGAAATCGCCAGCTTATTTTTCTCATGTATCACTGAACAACCATCTGACACTAATGTCTTTAGGCTACTGGTGACCTAGAGTGAATTCTGCTCAGTGCCATGGGTAAATGAAAGACACTCTGTCTTATTTACAATCCTCTGAACCATCCGGTCTCCTCTACACAGTTATAAAATTGTTCCCATGATCATTAGTTTTGTTTTGTAGTCCTACTGAATAACTGACCTAATGAGAAACGGCCTTCACAACTACTTCCTTTTAGCATCTTTTGACTCAATAACCTGCTGAATGAGCTTTTTATTTATGGATTTTATGATTCAGGCTCAGTTGCTTTGTTAGTGTTCTTCTCCAACTGGTGACTCTTCTATTCTGCAGAGCTTTCTGATATCAACAATGGCTGTACTGACAGACCACTGTGCTGTGTCCAAGAAAATTGCATATTTAAAATGCAGCCCTTGCTGCTTGAGCACATTACATGCAGAACAGAAAGGGTTATTTAGGGAGACCATGATTAGAAGATTATAGGCAGAAGATTGCTTTAAAAAATCCCATATAACCAGTGGTAAAAAGGTGTTAACTTATCTATTTAAGGCTACTTGGTAAAGTTCATGCTGACATGGATTTGTCCATTATTTCATTGTATTTTTCTCTGGGAAAGGCCAGGAGCATGAAGCAGACACATGGCTTCCCATGGTTTTCCAGGCTTATTTGTAAATTGTTATGAACTGAGTATTTGTCACTATAGGGTACTCATAAAAGTCTGAAAGGAAATTCAAGAGCCCTGTCCACAGTTACGGCTATCATCGATGGAACGGGTTCTGTAGGTAAGCTAACGTTGTGAAGCTGCCTGGCTGAATAGCAGGAGGCTTTCTGTGGCTCTTGGTGCTATATCACAGTGTAGTTCTGCTCTGAGAATGGACTAAAACTGCCTTTTGGGAATTCTGTGGCTGTATCTCTGTGATTTGCACATCACATGTGCTCAGTTTGGGGTGGATGGGTGAGATGGTTTCCCTTTCCTCTTCCCCCAACCAAATTGCCAGTGCTATCAAAGCAACTTGGGCTCTTTGTCAAGCTGGGTTCCTCCATTTCACACCTCACCAGTACTTAGCATCGCTTTGGGAGTAGGGGATGTGCAAAGATGGCTTTTGGTCTTCTTTACACTCCCCCAAGCTTGGTTGTGAGCTGGTTCCCAGCACAATTAGAACAGAGTACATCAGGGATCTGTTTCCTTGGTTATGCCCTATGCACCAGGAGTGATGGAAATGGCAGAGATTCACCAGGGTAGACCTACACAACCTGCAGATTCCTCTGGCCAAGGGGAATCATCCACTGGCCAGCCACCTGTACCAGCTTTATGACAGCTTGCAGCCAGGCTTGTACCATCCTTATATCTTGTGGATCTCCTTACAAATGTATGCCAACATGGGTTTGCTTTTATGAAGGTTGAAACTGAGTAAAATATCCAGTCACAGAACATCTGGCCAACAGCACTGGTAATTCTTCCACCTCATCATTATAGCATGCATCAATATTGTCTTTTAGGTGCTGCTCTGGGACCTCTGTTAGCCGGTCTCATCTCTCCTTCTGGCTGGAACAATGTATTTTACATGCTAATGGTGGCAGATGCATGTGCCTTACTAGTAAGTGCAAATCAAACCTTTGGTGCCATCTTTCTTTCTTATCAAGCCCGTTCTGCTAAAATGGATAGTTCCTCAGTTTAAGGTGATTTGTATATCCCGTTATTAAGTGGGAAGTTTCCATTCATATTGTAGCGGCTTTTCGTTTTTCATTAAGAGAGCTAAAATGAGCCTTTTGAAATTTTTGTTGAACTTTGCAGCAAGAGAGCCGGTCTGCTTCACTGGTTGATATCTGTAGACAGTAACTCACGAAAGGGATTCTAACAAGCATAATTGGAAGCAAAAATTCACATACAAGTCTGGGAAGACATCTTACTTTTGGTCCACAGAAGAATTCTTATCATTTTTCTCTTAAAAGCAACATTGAAGCAGCAATGCCAATTTACTGGAAAATCACAAATATTTTGCTGCTCTGCCACAGAACCATTATCACCCTGGGAATGCAACTGCTAAGCATGAATGTGTCACATGTTCTAGTGGTGTCATGCATTCATCCCTTCTTTCTCCTATTTGCCATAAAAGTGGGTGACCTGAAAGGGGGCTGTTTCTGACCTGCCCTATTTTATCTTGTCTGGGCTGATGGTCTTCTGTGGTATTTAAGGTGCAAGGTAAGGAGTCATAAGAGCTGAGGACAAACGACCAGCTGGTGTAATTCTGTTAAAGTCAGTGGTGTTACAGCAGAGAATCTAGCCTATAGGTTCTGTTTATGGTTTTGCCACAGATTTCCGAATGCCTTTCGCGTATCTCAGAGCAATGGTGGTAATAATGGTTACGATTTTTCTTGCAAATCTTGAGCTCTATCTGCTGATCTCCTGCTGTCCTGCTGGTACAATAATAAAATAGTTTACTGTTGGAGCTGGTAAAAAATGGGAGGACAGTCGCAATGAATTTCATTTTCATTTAGAAATGGAATGATATTTTTTTTGTTTGAAATAGTAATAAAAAATGTTCAAGAACTTGGGGGGGGGGGAGGTTTTGGAAAGGGAGGGGTTTTTTCTCCAGGTTCTCTTCCTCTTCCTTCGTCTCTCCACTTTGCCACTGAAAAAGTGAGCAGAATGAAAGAAAAAAAAGGGATGTGGGGAGAGGAAGAGAAAAACAGTAAATTGGAAAAAGGTTTTGTAGGTGTAGGTTTTCTTTTCATTTTTCTTTTTTAATTTTGTGAAACTGGAGGGTGGAGTAGAAAAATGTCAGTCAGCTCCAGTCATTGCATAGCCTCTGGATCCTTGCAGTTAAATAGAAAGACTTTGAATTATCTCCTCTCATATGAATGGTGCAAATTCATCTTCCAATCATTGACTGAACATATATGAATACAGTGGGTTTCCATTTGGTCGAACATTAAATGATGTTAAGATAACATTAAATGAAAGAATTCAGAGTAGCAGTGTGCATTTGACATTGAAAACTTAGTTGAATGGTTCACCTGTCTAGATTTTAACTCAAATTTGTTTTTGTATAGTTCTTACTGCGTCTTATACGAAAAGAACTCCAATGTAAAATGGACCACACCTTGTAAGTCTGTTGTTTGAGTGTTTTCTCTGTGATAATATTTTCATATATCATTCTTGACCTCTCTACTTTTCAAATGCTCCCTCTCTGTCCTTGAGAAATCATGGATTCTTCCTTTATGTGCATGTAACTTAATCGGTGTTTTTATTCTGTTGTGTAAAGTGTAACCTCTTTTTCTTTAAATCATTAAAATCTTTCTTCAAAACTTATTTTTTTAAATGGTGGAGGAATTTGAGTACTCTGTCACATTTGCTATAACTTTTCTCCAAAAGTTGTGTTCATCTTAATTTTTCACTCTTGAGTGTGAAACAGGGCAATTTGAGGTTTTTGGTTGGTTGGGAGCGGGGAAGATATTTTAATAGCTCAAATCTTACTTTTTTTCAGAAGTTAGCAGGAAGGAAAGGGATGGTTCTGATTTCAAATCAGTGTAAATCCAGAGAAGTTCTACCAAATAAGTGGAGTTACCCTCATTGTACTTTTGTGTAAGTGAGATCAGAATCTGGCCCCTCATCCATAAATACAGCAAAGAATAGGAAAGTGTGTAACAAAGAATGTGGACAACACTTTGAAGTTGCTGATCTCTGGAAGCAATGCATAACAAAATGTCTCATGTTAGCTATTCTTTCGTAGGTTTAAAGAACACTGAATGAAATCTCAGACATGGAATTAAGATCTTCACATCTGATCAAAATTATGCCCACAAAAGACTGTGGAATAAATTATTATATATTTAAGGAATTGTCTTGTGAAGAATTTTGCACATTTACCAGGTGAGGATTTAGAAATTCAACTGGTGAATTCCTGGTGAAGTTTTTAAGTTTTTGTTGTTTGTTTTTCCTGTTTGCACATTCGTCCATCTCTCAGGACAGTGTCTGTTTATCACATGAAGAAACAGAAGCTTTGGGAAGCTGCTGGCTGTAGGCCTTAACTGAGCCAAAAAAGAAATACCAAGTGCCTTTTGATTCATTTCGATAGGATATTTTAAGTAAACCTTAAACTGCAGCTTTTTAACAAAATACAAGGTGGTTTGGGAACAGAGCACAAAGAAGAAAATAAAATCTCTTCGGACACTCCAGCAGTGGAATGTGCCAATGGTATTAGCAAAGCATTTGCGAGCAATGTCCTTTATGCTACCTCTTAAAAGATAAAGTCATCAGACTGTGTGTGATGGTACCAGCTGGCTCGGATTCACGGCTATTCAATATCCTGAAACTCTTAAACAGTAAGAAAGTCATCTGACCATCTTATCAGACTTTATGTACATCACTAATTTATCCTACACTGTAAAGTCATAAAGGCAGCATTCTGGTATTCTAAGTATAACTTATACGTAAGTAGTTGCAATGTGCTGTAAAAAAGTAGGCTCTACTGCCCACTGATCATCCGTCCTCCCCCCCAAAAATGGGGAGTATTAGTCATTTGGGGTTCTCAGAAAAGGAGACTCAATTAACAAAGAAGCTCATTATGATTAAGCATTTCCTGTAAGGATTTCTGATGATTTTGAGTGCATTATAAACTGGGTTGTACAAATTTAACAGAATATATGCTCCTTTGGAGTTGCAGGTTATTTATTTATTTGGAGGGCAAAAGCAATGATTTGTGACAAAAGCTTTTAGCACTATTATTTTTTTATGTGTGAACAAACAATTGGCTGGCTTAGACCCTGATCCTGAAATGAACTCAGTTCAAGCACCCTATTGACTTCATGGGGACGGATGCGGATGCGGATGCAGAGAATCTGTCCACACAGAGCTCATTGAAGGATCAAGTTCTTAATCGCGGCACCAAATATCTGGCAAGAGGTTAATGTTGCAGTCCAAGTTTAGAGCCAAAGTATATGGTTTAAGGAAGAAAAAACAAACAAACAAAAAAAGCCGCACACTGGGCATAAAGTGTAAAAAAAGAGCAGAAATTCAAAGGCTTAGATTATCTTGTAAGTGCAAGTGTTTTTTATAATACACTGATACTTCTCCATCTGAGAGTTTTTAATCTCCTTCCCATAGAAGACAAGTTTCTAATGCACATTTTAAAGATGTACAATAATACTGAAGGGAATATTGATGAAAGAGACATTTATATTCTACTGACTGTAAAGGTTAATTAGACTTAAACTGTGTATAGTTATAATGTGTATTTATTAAACCTCTGCATAACTTTTCCTAAATTTTGCTGTTTTAAATTTTACAAAACATGGTACAGTACATCCCTCACTTGCATAACAAAATAACCCTTTTAAAAATAACCTTTCAAAACATAAAAATAAATATCTTCCTTCTCATCAACTTCTTGTTTTCAGTTTTTTTTCTGGCCCAATACTTAATCTTTGGCTATTTGGGGTGTCTTAAAACATCCTTTAACCTTTGAGCAATTGTTCTTGAGCTCACGCTTTTCTCCTGGGCTTTGCATTTTTGGCCCTGATTCAGCAAAGCACTTAAGCGCATGCTTAGGTGCAACTAACTTAAACAAGACTTCACAAATGCTTAATTAACCAGCCAAGGCCGCTACCAAACAGAGATTTATGCATTTACCTAAGTCCATATGCAATAAATGCCAGAAAAGGTCTCTGTCCTGAAAAGAATTACGTAAATCCTTAACTTCGTACATTACGAGTAGATTTATCAAAGTCACTGGGACCACCCACACTGCATGAAGATAAGTGCATGCCTAGATCTTTGCAGTCATAGTTGCTGAAACCATTTATACGCCTAAACGCTACCAATTGCAAGTAGGTGTTTTTAAAGCATTGTTACTCCAGCTAAATTCTTAAATTCAGGTGCTTCTAACTGTATTAGTTGATAACAGAATTATACTGTCAAGATGTTTATAGTCCAATATTTAGGTATTTCCATCTTAGGAGCTGACATTTTCATTTCATCGTTGGTTTCTGTTTTGCAATCTAAGAGCCCACCCTTGAGGCAGTGAACATGTCCATGGCAGCCCTAAGAGCTCTCCCTTTCACTGAGAGCAGTGGGGAATTAGACCTCTTAGCTCCTCATTCTGCATCCTTCCTGATTTGGGAGTTTAGAGTCTTTAATTTACACAGTCCTTATAGATCACTTAACTGACATGGGATTTTCTTCAGGGCTGTGATATTGTTTTGAAAGGGCTATTTACTGCTTTATTTGGGGCTGAGTGAGAGAATCCACATCTGTAAATCAGAAAAGAGCCACTAAAATGTTAACCAGCAAATTAAATGTCTCGTCTCTCTTAAGGAGGAATAAATGTGCATTAATGATTCTTTAGGTGCTCAGAAATGTATTACTTCATGTGCCAGGAAAAAATGTGTCACCATATAGAATTCCCTAGTCATTAAGGCCAAAGGATTTTGTCCGTAACAGGAATTCTACCTGACTAAAACAGCAAAATCAGGCTTCAGATTTCAAAAGGGCCCTCTGTCTGGCCTCCTAATTTCTTGCATATGTAAACATATTCTGGTGCAGATAACTAAATTTGAAGGCCTAGCTGCTATACCTAATTTGCTCACAAGCCAGGAATTTGGCCACTTATTTTATAATCAGCCCTAAAAAAAATCCTTGTGTTCTGAACAAACTGCATTTTGTTAGCTTCTGGTGTCAATATTCATTCCCTTGGGGGTGAAGAAATCTGGTGACAAATGTGTATATGAGTATAGTAGTCCAAGTAGGGTTGGTATCCGAATGTGAAATGTTTGACTTGTAAATGTTGATTATTTCCAGATGTAAAGTATTTTTCATACTGTATATTGAATAAAGCTGGATTGTGTATTTAAATCTAAAACATAGATTTGCCTCTTTTATATCTCAATAAGGAAATTGTTCATTTCCTGCCTGAGAGGGGGCGGAGGGGGTCTTTCTTGCGGGAGTAGTGGAGATAGATTCTAGTTTGTTTTCCTTAATAAACCTTCTTCCAGACACTGTGGCTTTCTCACCTGACAGTGGAATTGGTCATGGCATCCTGCTCCAAAGTGTCTATCATGACCATTAGAGAGACGGTGTAGCTGAGGTGTAGTATCTTTTTATTGGACCAACTTCTGTCAGCAAGAGACATTAAGCCTTCCTCTCTGTCCAGTGGGAAAGCAAGAACTCAAGAAAGGAGATAAGACCTAGTACTTTAGAGTGCCGTCTAAACTCTATATCTATAGTGTTCCATCTGTTCTTTGATTTATGGTCAATATATGCAGACAATATTCCTATGTCTTCCCTTTTTACTTTACTCCATCTTTTCTCCCTTTCCTTCCACTGTTCCCAGTCTTCTTAAGAATTCCATGGTCTTAATCAACTTAGTGTTTAATGTTGTGACTCTCCAAGAGATATAGTGGGATATAAAGCACTTCTGAATGGAGAAAAATGCTAGGAAATTATAAGAAGTTTCCAGTTAAAGAAGCTTTGCAAAATTATATCAGAAGAAAGATTCCCATGTGTCTAAAATGCTTCGAAAAATATGGGGGGGAGAGAGACCCTAGAAAGTAGTACTTTTTTAATGGAGTGGCAGGAGGAAGAGATAAAGAAATAAGTTAAAAAATAATTCACTTTGATGTACAAAAATGGAAGCCCTGAGTTAGGTTAGAGAGATATAAAGGGCTATATAGTACAGAGCAAACTCAAGTGGTTTTGGTATAGTATAAATTGAGGAAAATGTTCTGTGTGTCTGTCTGGGTGTTTGTAGAGATACACACAGGTATGACTTCCAGCGGATCACATACTTGTAACTGCAGTTCAGACATAAGTTCACAACTTAATACACAGACACAGGCCTGTGTAGTGTGTATAAAGCTGCTGCTGAAGTTGGTATTCTGGTGTGTAAAATTTCTTGAGGGTAATCCTTTTTGAGAATTTCTGAACCATTTCTTTTCATATTGAGGACCAAAGAGAGACAGCTTCCAAAAACCGTGTGGCATAGTTCACTATTACTAGAATTAATGTATGTTTTCCTCTATTGGATCAAAAGATTTATCATATTCTTCGCAGAATGGCATTTCTCACAGACGCCAAGGGAACTAGAAGAGCTTGGTAATTTTCTTTGAACCACCATTTAGCACTCTTGGCAGGTGACACAAAAACTTGACGTCTCCTGATGGGTCATCAAGACTTCAGCCAATCTCTGTAGAGTCTTCTCCCTTCCTGTGTGGCCAGTAGAGGGTATGAAATGGACATGCCATAAAACTTCTCTTTGAACTAGTTTTGGGAATAATATCAGTTATCAGAATTCTTTCATTTGAATAAATTGGTTCACTCAATAAAACAACTCATTTCTCTACTCAAAATGAGGAAACTAGCTGGCTAATCTTGCATGAGTCACCACCCTATTAACCATCAATAATTGGTAGTGTGCCTCCCTGAGGTTCTCCTCACTCCCTGTTCCGCCATTAGATTAAATTGTTCCCCCAGAATATTTGGTTCCGGGGCTGGCAGTTGAGCCATATAATAATCTAGTCCTGGAGCCCTGAAAGTGAAAGCTGATTTCTTATTTAGATGGTAAGTCTTCAGTGTAGGGATTTTCTCTTATTAAGTGTTTGTACAGTGCCTTACCCAATGAGCCATGCTCCTGAGTTGGACCTTTAGGCATAACCATAATAAAAATCATGAATATCTCCCCATGTCTTGTAACTGGTTTGGCTGATCCTCCTTCCTGGTAGCTCTCTCTGCAGTAGGACACGCTAGTTCCATGGCCATCCCCTGCAGGAACTCTATCCCCTTTGGAGGACTATGAGATAACTTCCTACCTTTTCCCAGAATGCACTGATATAAACATGGTAGGTACAGATGCACAAACATGGCTGTGGTGGCAGTAAAATTGCTGAATAGATGCAAACGGAACCTAACTATTTGTAACCAGAGAAGGTGACTATGCCTTTCTCATCTTGTCAGCCTCTTTGGTCATGTTAAACTAATGTGGCTGAGCTAACGCAGTTGAAAAATATACCCATTTTGCTCATCAAGTTAGAGTCTGGTAGTTTACAAACTACAGTTCAAACTGAAAGTGCCTGGGAGAAATGCTGTGTTAAAACAGTTCTGACCTGTGGCTCCCAGGATTTCTTTTCTTCTTCCAATGCTTATGTTCCTCTATGAAATGAAAGGCAAATATGATATGCACTCTGGCTTATGTAGCAACTACAGAGCTTTGAGTTCGGCAACAGAATACAAATAAATGTAAACTTCTGTACCTCATTACAGTCCATCTTCTATATAGACAAACTACTGTAAATACATTCCAGTTTCAGTGTCTTTCCTTATTCATCTAATTGAAATAAAATTAAAAAGAATAATAACTCTGGAATGTTGCTTATCAAATCATGAGGGCCTGAATGGAAGCCATAATAGCATTAAATCATCCGTTGTTTGTGTATACTTCTTGGGCTGTAAGCCTCTTTAACTATAGCAGATGCTACTGTAAAGTCCCTGGAACGCTCATATCTATCGCCTAAAAAATGGGAGTTTTATTTTTAATGGCATTTCACCTTCAAATAGAGAGCCCCACTTTGAAGATTTTTTTACTTGAGCCTACTGCCAGGGATATGTGTGGCTTTAAAAAAAAAACCCACAACCTCCTGCTAGGTTTCTTCTTGCATCTCAATCAAGGAATTTCAAAGATAGGATTCCTCCCTAAATTTGTAAAAGCTATTCCATATGCTGAGTGTGTGTCTCAGGTATGAAGACTTTAGAACAGTAATGGGGACATCTAATACAAATTTATGCTAATACTCTAGGAATTAAGACTTTTTCAGTGAACTCTATGATTCCATTTAATCATCACCAGTAATAGGTTCCTGCAGTGGTCAATACACAGTATTGCTTAAGTTAAAAGTGACAAAGAGGGTGAGTTCCAAAGGGGCTATATTAGTCTATTGTACAAAAACAACAGAGTTCTCTGGCACTTTTAAAGACTAACAGATTTATTTATCGCATGAGCTTTCGTGGGAGAAAATCCCACTTCGTCAGACGCTTTGAAGATGGGAAACTTACAGAATGGGAGGAAATTAATTGCAGGGGAGTGTATGACATAGGATCAGGTCACGCTGTAACAGCAAATCAAAATAGGTGTTAGGATTCAAATACTGGGTGAGGTAATACCTTTTACTGGACAAGAGACAAGTCACCTGACAATGAGCTCTGCATGGCTCAAAAGCTTCTCTCTCTCACCAACAGAAGTTGGTTCAATATGGGATATTGCCTCACACTCCTTGTCTCTTTAATATCCTGGGTCTAAATTGGTTGTGATGTCACTGCAAACTACATTAGAAGTGTGGCACTTCTAAAGACTAACAGATTTATTTATCACATGAGCTTTCGTAGGAGAAAATCCCACTTCGTCTACCCCTTTGGAATTTGACTACATTAGAAGTGTTATTCAAAGCCAGGTTGATCTTGTATATTTTAGAACTCAGTGGATGTTCAAAGTTGTTGGATGCTGGATGGCTTCACACTTGGGTGTCTTTTTTAGAAGTGCTGTTTTAGTCAAAAACAAGTTATTGGGCTCAATACAGCAATATCTAGATAAAATTATATTGCCTGTGTTATATAGGTTAACAGCCCAGCTGATTTGATGATCTCCTTGAGCCTTAAGAATTATGATTTCCTTACCTCTGAACCATTACCTTTTCACCTTTGGGTGGACTCTAGTTTTTGGTGGGTGTTATTTTAAAACTTTTGAACTGCAAATACTTTGCATTATCTATCTTCTTTGGTAATTGCAGAGCAAATTGTTGAAGCTGTTAAATGAAAGTAGTCACACATCTCCTTAATTTCAATGGGAACTGTGCATCTAGCTCCCTACAAATGATTTAGAAAATGTCACCTGATATTTTCTGCAATATTGAGTTAAAAATTTTGCATATCCTCTTGATTGTGGGCTGATTCAAATATTCTTATGCTTTACTCTCAAATGTTAATGATGTATTATAATATGAATTTCTCTTCTTCAGAATTTAATAGTCTGGATTGATGAAAAGAATTTAGTATTTCCCTTGTTATGCTAATTTTCAGTTTGGAGTAATGTTGGAAATATATCTCTCTAAAAGCAGAGAATTACTTGCTGTTAAAGGAGTATTTATTTCACATGTCTCTCTTTGCCATCATCTACCAGGCTGTGTTTCTAGTGAAGTACATTTTTTTGCATCCAAAGACTATGAACACCACAGCCAAACTTTTCTCACACATGTTGCATATGAACTGTAAAACCGGCTTTTGAAAGCCATTCTGTGATACTCTGTTGCAATCTGTTCTTCAGGCTGTGGATTGCTAAACTAGCCTTTAGATCAGTGGTTTTCAAACTTCTTTCCTTAGGACCCAATTGAAAAAAATCATTTATGCCTGTGACCCAACAATTACATCTTTGAGCAATGCATTCCAGTGTTTTGGTGGAGACAGCAGGGGGTGCCCTGACCCAATGCCAGAAGGTCTGCGACCCAGTACTGGATCCCAACCCATGGTTTGAAAACCACTGCTTTAGATGATTGAAAATGTATTCCTTTGCAGTGTTTATATTTACCTTCTTTATCTGTCTGTTCTACTTTTAAGTATCTGTAGGGTAGAGCAGATTTCCCCCCTTCATTTACAACAGAGGCTTTACTGGAATTTAGTCATGTTTCCTTAATTCCCATGAGTGATCCAGGAGCTTATTCCATCTTTAAGGCAACTCATCACTGCAGTGCGCTTATATATGTTCTTGGGTGGAGGAACAGCAGCATACAATGATGTAGTTCACAGTTTTCTTTACTGTTTATATAGCACAGGCTTCCCTTGATGGTAAGACATGGTGTAATTGAATCTTCGTTATTGTTTTTACTTTATTTGCATCACATTTGCCTGTTCAGAAGACTTTTAATTTAAATTCCTGAATGACTTTTAAAGCCTTGAATAACTTGCGTTCACCTATCTTTAACCACTAGTAAGGAAATATTTTGGTACTCGGATTCTCAGGGAAAATGTAGCATTTAAACAGTGCTATTCTAATGTTTTATTTCCTGTGTTCTTATCACACTTACAGGATTTTCTAATAAAAGGAAACCTAAAAGAAAAAATCGAAAGTGAAAATCATTGTTTTGGGTCCTTTTCTACTATCAGAGGCAATGTTCTTTTGCAATTCCGGCAATGTGTTTATGATGTTTTCCCAACTTAAAGGGATTATTAAGGTTTTGGTTGCGTCAGAAGACAGGCTTCTTGCTACATATAAATGAATGAATTTTGTTATGTGAAGTAGATGCTTCAAAAGCGTAGCGCATGGGTTAGATCCAAGATTTTAGAGATTCATTTGGTTGTGACATGATTGTCTTATTTCAAAAAAAAATTATTATTATTATTTTAACTAGATTAGTTCCCCAAGTATAAAAAGGAGGCCCCAAGTGAGCCAAGACAGGAACCATCAGGACTAGATCACTGCATAGCAATAGAAAACATCTAGCGTATGCTAGCTGAAGAACTCTTGGTCAAGATTTTTTTTAAAATGCATTTCTTCATTTAGACAGCTAAATTCTTATTTATATTTCAAATATTTTCAAAAGTGCAAAGCACCTCACAGCTCTTATTAAAGGATGAGTTGATCCTTTAAGAACCCAAAAGGAGGGGGATGGGAGAGATTGAGAGAAAGCGTGCATGTGTGCGGGCGGCACATACATATGTGGGTGGGATAGGGCATCTGTGCTAGAGCTGGGGCATGGACTCAAAATCTTGGGGAAAACAATTAAAACTGCAGCCTGATAGATTTATTGGATCGGTTTCAAAATAAGGAAAAGAGCAGACATAGCAAAAAGACAAATCAATTTATTAATTCTCCTATTTTCAGTGTTATAACACAAAATAGGGGACAAATAGCCAATCTAATATACGATCTATTTCTTTTAGAAGGTTTTGCTTACTTTTGAATGCCTGGCCAAAATATGTATGTATTCTGCTGTAGAAGATGAAAACTTATATTTTTGGTCATTTCATTGCAGGGTACATGCAGTTCTAATTAATAAATAAGACTGGCACTGAATCTGTTATTACTTCACTCTAGTCATATGATGGGTAGGAACTGAGTTTTGCAAATTATCCTATAATAGAATATGTACACTTAGTCTTATATGATTACTTAATTATATGTATTAGTATAACTGGGATTCAAGTTAGCAGGTCACAATTAAAAGAAAATTCTCTATAACTACTTCCCTGCTTCATTTTCCTTTGCCCTCAACTCCACGAGGTTATATATAATAATGCAATAGCAATTTTAAAGTGCAACTGAACAGAGAGAGGGTGAGACCATGGAGAATAGTTGTTTAAGATTCATATCATTTTATTTTGAACAGAAGAAAGAACTCGAATGATGTACAGGAACAGATGAGGGTCCTGTGAACTGGGATGATCTATAACCTATTTAAGGGGGCTGGGGTTTGGGTGGAAAAGTTTGATTCAGTGCTAAGCAGTTTTTACATTCTTCTTGATTCTACTAGATATACTGAAATACCATTGACTTTCTTTGTACAGGCTTGTATGTATTAGTATAAAACAATGTGAAGGGTTTAACATAGAATGACCAATTTTGTTTTCCTCCCTCTTCCCCCCCCTCCCCCCCCCGGCCACTTTTGGCTGGATTTTTAAAAAGATTTTGCGCTCATCCAGATCAAGGCACTTTGATGTGGGTGTTGACTTCAGATTTAGGAAGTATATTTTGTGGGGGGTATGGGGGAGGAAATCTCTGACGCTGAAGATTCTAAATGATGGTTAATTAAGAAAGTGGAATTAATTTCTTGCATAGTTAAGGAAATCTAATACACTGGCTAGCTCTCTTCAGAACACCATCTGCACATTACTGTTAGAAATATTTATGATGATGGAAAGATTATGGATGATGTAATTGTTATCAGTGCAGGCAAAGCAAGCTCCTCTGTCTTTGCCTATTCAAAATCCTCCTGTAGAACATCAAAATAATCCACTGGTTAGAGCAACATCAAAATGTGCCTGTGGCACATCATAAAGAAATTGTTATGGTTACGTACTTATTTGTAATATTGTGTTTTAAGTGCTCCAATTCTATTTCCAAACCCTTAAAAGCATTCTAGCAGTTAAAATGAATGAACAGCAGCTTTTTTGCTTTCATCTTTGTACATATGTAAATATCAACAATTAAGCTGAGTCTTTTGGTTTTCTAAAATTTTCATGTGCACAATTGAAACTACCCAGCCAATTTTTGCATCAAAAATGAGAGAAAAATGACTGTATGTGGTGTGGTTGTAGTTGTGTCAGGTCCTAGGATATTAGGCTATGTCTACGCTGGGGAATTTAGGTCGACTTTAATAAGTCGACTTTAAGTCGACCTTACTAAGTCGACTTAGAGAATCCACACAGGACTCCTAAGTCGACTTAAAGTGGGCCTTACTAACTCGATTTAGAGAGTCTATACTAGACTCTCTAAGTTGACTAGTTCGATCCAGGGAGAGCCAGCCCCGTACAGCAAGCCCCTGAGCTGCCCGGGGAAGAAGGGAGCATGGAGCTCCCTTCTGCCCTGGACCACTAGGCTCCCTTCTGCTCAGGACTTCTCAGGTCCCGGGCAGAAGGGAACCCTTCTAGCCGCTACCGTTCAGGTCCCGGGGAGAACTTCCCTGGGACCCGAGTGGTCCCGGCCTGGAGGAAGAGCTGGAGACCCACGCTCCAACTGCCAGCTGCTGAGCAGCTGGAGCGCGGATCTGGGACCTACGCCCCAGCTGCTCGGCAACCGGCAGCTGGAGCATGGGGCTTCCTTCTCCCCAGACACCCACTCCAGCTGCCAGCTGCTCAGCAGCTGGAGCGCGGATCTCCCGCGCTCCCTCCTGGCCACCACCGCTCGGTCCGGCTAGGAGGGAGCCCCGCACTTCCTCCTAGCCGGGACCGCGCTCCAGCTCCCAGGAAGCCTCCGGAGGGTCCTGAGTGGTCTCGGGGAGAGGGGAACCATAGAATAATAGCGTTGGAAGGGACCTCACGAGGTCATCTAGTCCAACCCCCTGCTAAAAAGCAGGACCACTCCCACTAAATCACCCCAGCCAGGGTTTTGTCTAACCGGGCTGTGACGGGGTGGCTCCACCCCGCACTGAAGAAGCCCAACAAACAC
>ML685798.1:21353611-21379628 GCA_007922175.1 Pelusios castaneus | reverse complement strand
CGTACTGACTCTGCGGCCATTGGGCCTGACTGCCCTGAACCCAAAGGCAGTATATAGACTCTGGCCATTGGGCCTGCTTGCCCTGAACCCAAGGGCGGCGTATGGACTCTGGACAGAAAGGGCACCCCCACCACTGCTAATTCCCCTGAAACACCTGTAGGGGGCGCCCTTCACCCCCGCCCGTGGCGCGGGACCGTCACACGGGCCTTAAAAATCTCCAAAGATGGAGATTCTACCACCTCCCTAGATAGCCCATTCCAATGCTTCACCACCCTCCTAGTGAGAAAGTTTTTCCTAATATCCAACCTTGACCTCCCCAGCTGTAATTTGAAACTATTGCTCCTTGTTCTGTCCTCTGTTACCACCGAGAACAGCCTACCTCCCTCTTCTTTGGAGCAACCCTTCAAGTAGTTGAAGGTTGCTATCAAATCTCCCCTCAGTCTTCTCTTCTGCAGACTAAATAAGCCTAGTTCCTTCAGTCTCTCCTCATAAGTCATGTTCCCCAGCCCCCTACTCATTTTTGTTGCCCTCCGCTGGACTCTTCCTAATTTGTCCACATCCTTTCTGTAGTGGGGAGCCCAAAACTGGACACCGTATTCCAGATGCGGCCTGACCAGTGTTGAATAGAGGGGAATTATCACATCCCTCGATTTGCTGGCAATACTCCTACTGATGCAGCCTAATATGCCATTGGCCTTTTTGGCAACAAGGGCACGCTGTTGGCTCATATTCATCTTCCCGTCCACCATCACCCCCATGGTCCCTTCTTGCCAGGACCCGAGTGGTCCCAGGGAGAAGGGAGCCCCGCGGTCCCTTCTTTCCGGGAGCTGAGTGGTCTTTGGGAGAAGGGAGCCCTGCGGTCCCTTCTTGCTGGGACCTGAGTGGTCCCGGGGAGAAGGAAGCTCCCTAAGTCGACTAAGTCGACTTAGGGCATCCACACCGCTTAAATCGACTTTATACAAGGTGTTATAAAGTCGACTTTGAATTTCCTTAAGTCAACTTAAGCAGCAGCTTAAGTCGACTTAAGGAAATGCCATTGTGGACGCACAGTAAATTAAGTCGACTTAAGCATGCTTAAGTTGACTTAATTTACTAGTGTAGATGCACCCTTAGAGAGTTAAAGTGAGAGAAGTAATATCTTTTACTGGACCTGAAGAATTACTCTGCATAACTCAAAAGCTTGTGTCATTAACCAACAGAAGTTGGTCCAATAAAAGATATTACCACACCCACCTTGTCTTTCAAAAGATTTATTGTAATTTATCATAGCATTATTCATTCTTTATATGAGGAAAAATGGACAGGATCAAATGAGCACTCAAGAACTGCATGGTTTACAAGCAATGTTTAATATTCTGTGACATATGAACCTAATATCAAGAAAGGCTGTCCAAATGACCACTTCATGGATTTCAGTCACATGTCATCCAGCATCAAATCCTGAGCCTGTTTAAAAACATCTGGGCCTTACCCATTCAGGTATCATCTACCACATCGACTATTCTCAGTGCATGGCTGTGGCTGATGGATTCAGGATTTGAATTTGTGGTGGTCAAAATTAGGATGATCTTATGGAAACGCCCATGATGATGGATTTGGCTGCTCAAGAGGATTGGGTTGAGCCCAGATCTCATCTCCTTTCTAATATGATGCTGACTGCAGACTCACTAGATTATGCTGGCATCCCCTCAAGCAATTTCATATAAAGAGAACCCCAGCACAGATGGGATCAATCAGCACCGCTTAAGTTAGGTAAGAAATGGACTTCAAAGGACTGAAAAGAGAAGTACTATCTTTTAGAGGTAACTGTGTACCTTAATTGTACAGGGTGGTCTGATCGCAGGAAGGTGTGCTATAGAAATGCCTACAGATAATACTTAGTCATGAAAAAATTTGTAAATGTAGGGCCAAATCTTTACTATTCATGGGCTGATGTAACATGGCATATTAGGAATATATATTTTTATAAAGCCATCGTCTTCTTTTGTGCCTGGCACCATGTCTCAAGTAGTGATGAATAGTTGGGCTCTAGATGAAGGATAGTTTATAATGGATCACATATCTTCAGGAATTTGTACAACAAACAAAAATAAATAAATATGTCCAGATTAGTTCTGAGAAGCAGATCATCAGCAACAGACTTCTGTATGGAGAAAGCTTATGAAAATGCCCATTTTGCTCATGTTCTTCAGGTGCATAAACCTATTGGAATGGGACATACATGCAGAAAGCAAGAAGAATTTGGATCAAGATCACAAGTTTGACTAATGAAAACAAACTGATTTATTGTGTTTGGCCCCATCCTTCTCCCAGCAAAGACAAGGCTCCACTGTCATTGACATCAAAAGCTATGTCTACACTGGCAAATTAGTTCGAATTAAGGAAGCTTAATTCTAAGTAACTTAAGCCATGGCTACACTAGGCTTTCATTAGTTCGAATTAAGGGCTTCTTTAATTCGAACTAATAAATTTGAATATGCTATTCGAACTAAGGGTTAATTCGAACTAGTTAGTTCGAATTAACCAATTTGGCTATGTTAGTTCAAACTAATTGCTTAGTTCGAACTAAATTTTGCTAGTTCGAATTAAGTTAATTCGAACTAACTAAAATTAGTTCTAATTAGTTAGTTTGAATTAACTAATTCAAGCTAACTTTAGTAAGTGTAGACATGGCCAAAGAGAGCAGGACTTGGTCTCACAGAGCCCACTTCTGGTGGTAAAAATCATGTTGGTTCTATATTCTCTCCCCTTCTCCCCCCGTAGGTGGTACTGATCCTTCCTCTCCATGGAAAAAGACAGGGAGGCGATTAGTGTAGTATGTGGTAGAGAAAGCCAGGGCTGAATGAGAGGTGGTAGTGTCAGAGACCCTCCGATGAAGTTGGGGGAATCTAAAAAGGACAGACATGGGGGCGGGACAAAAATAGAAAGCATGCCCTTCCCTGCCCCAAAGGGGAAAAATCCCCAGAAAAGAGCAAGTGACATGGGTGGCAGGGGGAAAGGCCAGGAAAAGGCAGAAGAGTGAGAGAACAGGAGGAGGAGAGGAGATGTAGTAAACTGGAAACTGTATAGGACTTGACATGAGGAGTTGTGGGGGTCCCAGAAACTGAAAGGAGACAGGCGTTATCTAAGAAAGTCAGTGCATATTAGGGATGCCTTCATGTAGGTGTCTAAACTTTGCAAGAAGTAGGAACGGATGAGCTGGCTTTACCCAATTTAATAACTTATTGCAATATCACAGGCTTTTAAATTGATTTCTAAATCAAATGTTATTACTTTCCTGTTTGAGTTAGGAGAGACTGTGAAAACAAAAGAGCGAAGAGGGGAAGCTAGTGGGGCAAAGGTGAGAAATGGGGCAGAGAGTGGAAATAGCAAATAAAAATTCTAATGAATAAATAAGTACAGTGTGAAAGTTGTATACTAGTCCACCCCCACTTGTTGGCTGCCTAGCTTTTCTATGACTGTTTATGACTCTCACAATTTTATCACTAGTCTTGCCACATGCAATGTTTGACTTCAAGCCTCAGTTGCAGAGGTCATATTGTGGTTACATGAGATTCCAGCTTTCGTTTTAAAAAAAAACAAAAACCCAAAACCTGATTGCAAAGAACTGCCTGAAGATGTGACCTGCTAAGTGCACCCTAAAGATGAAGAAACCTGAAAGAAAAGACAAAGAGGCCAGATCTATTATATTTTTAAACTCTCTCCATTTTTAAGCCAATCATTATTGTTAAGAACATAAGAAAGGCCGTACTGGGTCAGACCAGAGGTCCATCTAGCCCAGTATCTGTCTACCGACAGTGGCCAGTGCCCAGGTGCCCCAGAGGGAGTGAACCTAACAGGCAATGATCAAGTGATCACTCTCCTGCCATCCGTCTCCATCCTCTGATAAATAGAGGCTAGGGACACCATTGTTTGGCCCTGACTCTTGATTTTTGGGTGCTTGGAACTGGCAATGCCAACCAAAATGTCTGGTCTAAATCATCCCAGAAAAAAACAAGTTTTAAATTAGAAGAAAAAAAGATTAAATGAATGCAGACTAATTGTGGGAACTCAAAATAATAGTTAGAGAGGTTTACAAAAAATTGAACTCCATGAGGCTCCTTGATTTAGTAATATTTTCACCTATTTTTTCACTTTTCACCACTCACCTGAAGCCAGTGAGAAGAAACCAGTGCTGAACCTACCTTTTATGTTTATGTGGATTTTATTTTATCCTCTTCCCTTGCTAAAATATTCTGCCTCTTCTTGCATTCTTGTGTAAATGCCATCACAACACTCTAATATGTCGAGGATCTGACTCTGAGTTGAAAAAGCATACATATCTCTTCATGTTAGTGGAAGCAGTGCAGACCCAAATGCACACAAACAAAAATGTGAATGTTATGTATTAAGTATAAATATAAAGGAATCGGTTTTTATATCCTGTAGCAAATTATGTAAACTAAACTCCTCCTATATTGACATAGCGAACTTCATTCATTGTGCATGGGTGTAACTTAAAAGTAACTCCTCATTGCTAGTTGAGTTGTGCTGGTATGGGACAGTGAAAGTGAGATCACAGACGGGCCCTGAAAGTGTTTAACTTGCTGTTTTGTATATCACATCCATTTTTATTTTTTTCAGTATGTCTAGAGATTGCAAAAAAAGAAAAAGTCTGCAAGCAATGGTTAATCTTACAGACTATAGTTGAGGTACAAAAGGGTAATTTATAACTGCAGCAGTAATCTTGTCTCTAGATTGTCTTCTCCTTTTTAAAATTAATTTTAAAAATTAAATTAATTTTAAAAATTAAATTAATTTTAAAAATTAAAAATTAATTTTAAAATTAATTTAGACCCTTATGTGTAAAGATTTAGTGTATAATTCCCTTGGGGGAAGGAAGCAATAATATGCAATTACTGTCTTTGTAACTGTTCAGCAAAAATGAATGTGAGAGAAAAATATATACAATATTACCAAAACAAAGAGAGATTCTCCCATTTGGTCATCCAAACCATGTAAGATTTTGTACATTCCAGCATGTTTGAGAGATTTTGGGGGTGGGGCGGGGATGTACACTATATCAAGTCGTGGAGGGTCCTTTAATTCTGATACAAATGTTCATTGATTTTTCCATCTGAGGGTCACAATAATCCATCACCCATGGTATTCCAGAGCTGATAATATTACGAAAATATCAGTACTTCTTTTCATTCTAAGTAGTTCAAAGCTTTTGCAGAATCCTTTTATTGTGACGTCTGGAATCCAGTTAGAAAGATGGAATGTACAAATATACCTTGTTTACAGTGAAACCTTTGATTCACTTAGCAGGATTAACCTGTTCAAATGTTACCTTGCAGTCCTACATTATCTCATTTCCTGCAGGATATAAAGTGATGCATGATTTTGTTTATAAAAATAGGAGACATGCTGTTGCTCCTAGCTCAGCCTTCCTTGCTCCAAGAGTCAGCCAGTTTTAGTCTATTGTAAGGACTTTAATTTTCCATTTCTTGGCTATCATCTCTCTGAGTGATCCAGCAGGCATCTCTAGACACAGTTAATTTGATTTTTTTTTTTTTTTTGCCCCCCAGCTAGCAAAGTTTCCAGCTATGTCTGTTAATTCTTCTATTACCTTCAGAAAATAAGTCTTGACAGATTTTAAGGTTGAGTTTTCCCCGAAGCTCTGGATTTGGAAACCAGTATCCTGACTACTTCCCCCAATAGCTAGTTAGAACATTTTTATTCATATTGTAGACGCATGCACACTTTCCAGTGTGTAAGATTGTGAGGCGCTCAGATCTGGTGGCAAAGAGGGAAATATAAGTACCTACAATAAATAGGAATGGACTGTTGGAGTGAGAGGAGGACAGGGTAAATGGTAGAAAAGGGAAAGAGGGATAAGGAACCAGAGGGGTAGCTGTGTTAATTTGTATACAGCAAAAAGGAGAGTCCTGTGGCACCTTAAAGACCAACCAATTTCTTTGGGCATACGTTTCTGTGAAAAATATTACAATGGGGAAGACAAGTGCTAACAAAGTCAATTCAGTTCGGGTAGATGAGGCCCAATTACAACAGCTGATTAGAAGTTGAGAACGTGTGAAGAGAGACAATTACTTTTTGTAGTGAGCTAGTCATTCCAAGTCTCTATTCAAACACAGTCTGACAGTGTCAAGTTTGCAGATGAGTTCCAGCTCTGCAGTTTCACGCTGAAGTCTGTTTTTGAAGTTTTTTTGTTGAAGTATGGCAACTTTCATGTCTGCTACTGAGTGACCAGGGAGATTGAAGTGCTCTCTTACTGGTTTATGAATGTTACCATTCTTGATATCTGATTTGTGTCCATTTATTCTTTTGCATAGAGACAGTATGGTTTGGCCAATGTACATGGCAGAGGGGCATTGCTGGCACATGGTGGCATATATCGCATTAGTAGATGTGCAGGTGAATGATCTCCTGATGGTGTGGCTGATGTGATTAGAACCTGTCATGGCATCACTAGAGTCGATGTGTGGGAAGAACTGGCAACAGGGTTTGTTGCAGGGATAGGTTACTGGGTTAGTGTTCTTGTTATATGGTGTATGGTTGTTGGTGAGTATTTGATTCAGGTTGGTGAGCTGTCTGTAAGCAAGGATGAGACTGCCTCTTAAGGCTTGGAAGAGTGAAGGATCATCTTCCAGGGTTGATTGTAAATCCTTGATAATGTCTTGGAGAGATTTTAGCTGGGGGCTATAGCTGATGGCCAGTGGCATTCTGTTGTTTTCTTTATCTTTTTTCTTTCTTCTGTCCTGTAGCAGGTGACTTCTGGTTACTGGCTGGCTCTGTCAATCTGTTTTTTCATTTCCACAGAGGAATACTGTCATTTTAAGAATGTTTGATAGAGATCCTGTAGATGTTTGTCTCTGTCTAAGGCTGGGGTGGATTATCCCAGGGGCTAAAGGGGTTGAAGCCCTGGGCCCCAGCCAAAATGGGGGCCCAGAGCTCCAGTCCCTGAAACCCCTGCTATAATCTGGCGCCATCCACCCTGCTCAGTGCCAGCAGGGCAGGAGTGCTGAGAGCACTCCTGCGCTGCTGCATTGTCAGGGCAGGGGCAGGAGCAGGGCCGTAGAGCCAGAGGTTGGGCTTTGCACTCCTGCCCTGTCCTTGGGCCAGCTGGTCCACCCTGGGGGAGGGGCAGGGTGGGCCAGCGCCTGTTTGCTCTGACCCAGGGACAGGGCTGGCTGACATGACCTTGCTCCGGTTCAGCTTTCCAGGGCCTGTGGCCATGGAGGGGTTGCATTGGGGGCTGCCAAGCCATGCACCAGCTGTCTCCCACCCCAGGCAGACTGGCCAGAGCAGGCATGGGCAGGAGAGCCTTCTGGCCCTACAGCTCCCCCAGCAAAAAGAGGGGGGCAGGCCCCCATGGCGGGGAGGGGTTGGGGGGGTTATGGGGGCAGCCCAGGGCCCCTAGGCTGGTTAATCCAGTCCTGGTCTGAGGTATCAGAGCAAATGTGGTTGTATCTTAGGGCTTGGCTGTAGACAATGAATCCTGTGATGTGTCCAGGGTGGAAGCTGGAGCCATGTAGGTATGTTCTGCAGTTAGTTGGTTTTCAATATTGGGTGGTGTTAATGTGACCATCCCTTATTTGTACTGTAGTATCCAGGAAGTGGATTTCTTGTGTGGACTGATCCATGCTAAGGTGGATGGTAGGATGGACAATGTTGAACTCCCGGTGGAATTCTTCAAGGGACTCTTTCACGTGGATCCAGATGATGAAAATGTCATCAGTGTCGAGTAAGTCGAGGAGAGGTGCTTGGGGATGAGAGTTGAGGATGGGGATGGGTGCTTGGGGATGATGTTTTAGGTCGGCCATAAAAATATTGGCATATTGTGGGGCCATGCGGATATCCATAGCCTTGCCACTGTCCCTTCAAGTCAGATCATCTCCAAATCTGAAGTAGTTGCGGATGAAGACAAAAAAGGAATAAACTGGAGGGTGAGATTGTGTAATTTAAAGATTGCAGTGGGTACAAAAAGGTGGGATGAGAGAAGCGGAACCAAAAAACAATGACGACATTACAGATGAGGTAGGAGGTTTGGTGTCATTCTGCAATATTGGAGGCTGTCCCCTGTGAAAACCTGCTCAGTTGATTGAGTAGCCGATCCCTGAAGACCACCTCCTCAGCATAGTGCTGAGTTGATGGTAGGGCATTTCTTGTTGACTCAGCACACTGAAGACATCGCATTAAGTAGGTGTTAGGCAGTCGAAGGGAGATATGCCAGTTATTTTAAGTAACTTTCCTATCTCCCTTCAACTTCCACCAAAATCCCCAGCGGTGTAGGCCAGGGCTTTGTATAACTAGGAAACAGAGTTATTCATCTCACCAGTTCTTTGTTCTACCAACTCTCTGCACTGGTTACAAGTAGATGATTATAAAGTTTCAGTAAACACCTGTCTGCTTGAACTTCCTTTTGTAATGGAAAATGGCAAAAAGGTTGGGCTTTGCAATGTGTTAAAACAGCTTTCCTAAAATCAGTCATTCTGAAAAAGCTACCAGAAATTAGAAGATCTCTTTAAAATACTCAACTAAAAACTTGCTAAACTAAGGTTCTTTTTTTAAAAAATGATTCTGTTTGAAGTATATTTAGGCTCAAAAGGTAGCAAATGCTAAACAGTCTGATAGATACCTGCTTTCCAAAACAGGAAGAATCTCCCTCACACAGAACACTTGGATTTTATTGCTCTGTTCTTCCTCTAGTTTTTTAACTGACGCACAGCAAAGAGGCAAGCAAACGCAAAGAGTTTGAATTTACTTGTGGCTATCACTGCTGCAAAATAAAAGCCATACACTGACCTCAATCAGTACAGATAAGTCTCATTTACATCAATGAGTTGTTCCTTGTGCAAATACAGGGCAGTATATGACCATGAGATGTTGGTCTGAAAAATTGTGTCTGATTCAGATGTGTTTCAACCCATGTTTGCAACAGAGAACTCTCCAAAGAACCTGGTTTGTAACACAAATATTGATGCAGGCTTAGCAAGGGAGGTTCAGATAACTGCAATATTTACATTGAAGTAGAAAAAAAATCACATCCCCTTTTAGTGGCACATATTCAGGAAAGTACTTTAGCACTGTCTGGTTCTCTAACTTTGCATCATGTGGTCTCCCAGATGAGTAATTTTAAATTTAAAATCACATCTTTGACATTCAAATGTGATGGGTTTTGTGTGAGATTTTTCTACTTTTTTTTTCCCATGAAAACTGCCCTTTAGGTTAATAAATGGCATTCTTCAGATATTACCAGCCCAAAATTTGTCTTTTAACGGTGAATATGGCTTTAAAAAAAAATAGAGTAAAGTATGGTCTTTAAAATTTTGTGTAAATAAATAAATTAAAATTTAAGACATTCAATGATATTTCATTAAATCAGCATGACTTTTATTGAACTAATGAGAAGTACCGTGAATTTTGTAAACACACGCACTTAAAAACTTGGGAAAGGGTCTGCACTGCCTCAAACTGAATATTCATTAATATTTCAAGTTTCTTAGCAAAAATGTTGTGAAATGGAATATAGACAAGTTTTTCAAATTGCCTCTTGCATTTGGAGGGCAAGTCTGTAGAGTTATGACCCTCTTCCTTAGGTGTATTCTTGAAAGGGCAAATGGGTTTAAATCTAGGACAGTCTCACATTCTAATCTATTTCCAAAGGGATAGCCATGTTAGTCTAGGTCAGCAAAACAAACAAGGAATCCTGTGGCACTTTTAAAGACTAACAAATTTATTTATCGCATGAGCTTTCCCCATCTTCAAAGTGTCTGACGAAGTGGGATTTTCTCCCACGAAAGCTCATGCAATAAATAAATTTGTTAGTCCTTAAAAGTGCCACAGAACTCCTTGTTTATCCTAATCTATGACTCCTTATCTATATTCTGTATGGGCCTGTCTTATAAATTATTGTATCTCAGGGTACATGTAAATAGCCACACACTCAAAACAAAACAAAACAAAACACCACAGCAGCAAGCAGTGCCAGAATAATGCAGAGGCTATAGAGGCTGCAGCCCTGGGCCCTGGCCTGAAGCGGGCCCCAGACTGCAACCCCTAAAATCCCTACTTATCCAGCCCAGCCTGAAAGCCTCTCCTGCCCCATCTCCAGACCAGCTGGACTCTGTGTGTGTGTGTATGTGCGCGTGTGCACGCAGAGCAGCCTCCAGCATGGTCCTCCAGGCTCCACAGCGATGTCAGACTGCACCTGGACCTCCAGGGGTCCAGCCACACCAGCCTGAGCCGCAGGACCCCGGCACGGTGGTCCAACAGCACTATGGGGACTGAAGGGCTGTGCTGGAGGCTGTACTGCACAGTGGCCAGCCCCGCCCCTGGACTGCAGCAGCCATGCCCCAGCTGGCCCTCCGCCCCAGCAGACCAGCCAGTCCAGGGATGGGAGTGCTGAGGATAGCCATGGCCTCTAATCCCAGGGCCACGGCCCGCCCCGTCCCCAGGCCTCCATAATGGGAGCCTGGGCCCCAGGTGGGAGGAGCTGAGGCCCCAAGCAGAGGGGGCCCACGGTGGTGAGGGGCTGGGGCTCTAGACTGGGGGCCCCAAGAAAGTGGGCATCCCAGGGCCCCTTAATCCAGCCCTGGCAGCAAGTCTCCATAGCTCAGTTCTTGTGCTGGTACTGTGCTAAAAATAACAGTGTAGACATTCCCACTCAGGCACTGCATCCTAGCAAGGAAGTTGGGTCTCAGAAAGTGGGGAGAAAGGTCTAGACTGCTATTTTTAGGCCTATAGTGTGAGCCCCTCAAGCCCGGATTGGGCTGTAAGATTTACTGCCTGTTTGGGGATTTTTTTTTGTTTTGTTTTTTGCAGTGTGGAGGTACCATCAGAAATCTACACTTTATTTTAGTAATGCATCACTGTGTTCATTTTGCAAAAACTGTATTTTTTCTTCATCACTATATCTATATCTATATCTATATCATCTATATAGATATATATTTTAAAGTCCATATTCAGCTAAGATGAACTGGGGTCCGGACTACCAGAATAAGGGTGCACTGTTACGGTAACTTCCATGTCCTAGCCAAACCCAGCTTCAATTACGATATTCCCTCTTTAATTTCAGTTGACTACAGTATTATTAACTTTTTGGCCTAAACTGTTCTCTAGATCTTCTGTGTGCTGTGAAATGGTTACGTTTTTTTTTTCCCCCATGTAATTGCTCTTGGTGTGTATTTCAGTTTAAAATTACCAAGTATTTTGGTATCCTTTTGAGATGACGGATTAGTATAATATAGCAAGCACTTATATCAGTAATAATAAGCTCTAACTGCAACAACATCACTTCTGCTAAACAATGCAATAGTAGATGTGCTCTACAATAAAATCATCTCACGCTGCATATGAAACTCTCAGCTTTACCCTGATGCTGCAAATCCTGAGTATGGAGCAGAGTTCATAGTGCATTAAGTAGCCCCATTGAAGTCAATGTAGTTGCTGAGACTGTCCTATAGCAAGTATTTGCAAAATTAGGCTCATAAACTTTGCTGCAATTTATCCCATGTGCCAGAACTCATGAACTGGCATCTGCCAATCTTTGGTCTGCTAAGGAAAATTGTTAATTTTTAAAGATCATAAAATAGTATAGAGGCTTTTAAATGATCATTATGTATTTATTTATTTATTTATGTTACAGTAGCATCTGGAAGCCCTGTTCAAGAATCAGGGTCGCTTTGTGCTAAGCTCTGTACAGGGCAAGTACCAATTTAGATAACCAAAGCTCTAGAGATCTGGCAAATTGCAAGGTATACAGCCTACGATATTTGTACGAAACGGGTGGAAGTGGGACATTTGGTAACAACGAAACAGAGTTCTCCATTAAAGGAGAAGTCTCAGAATGTGACTTGCCTAACAAATGCCAGATGGCAGTGATTTGTGGGCATCACAGCAAAAGCAGCTTTAAAGGAGGAATTAAGGAGCTCTGCACATTTTAACATGGATTTTCCCCCATATATCTGAGAGTTGTCTGCAGAGATCACACAAAGTTGCGTAAGGGGGAAGCGGATTGAAGCTGGTATCATTGACAGAGCAAAGGAGAGGGTTGATGTCTCAATAAGCGAGTAGATCTGATCAAAAGTGGGTGATTGAATTGTGAAGAGCCTGCAAGGCAGAGACTAGGAGCTTGAGATGGAGCAGGGAAAGCTAATGGAGGAGGCTACAAAGCAGAGAGTAAGAAGGTCTAAGCAGTGAGCCAAGAAGATGATACTGGCAGCAGCATTTTGAAAGGATTTTTGGCAGGGAGGGGGACATGTGTCTGATGCCCAGACTGACTGGAATAATCAAAGATCCAGATGATGAGGGTCTGATCATGAGCCTCGGCCACAAGGTTAGACAGGTACAATAATATCTTAGGGTGCGTCTACACTTACAAGTTAGGTCGACTTAAAGAGGCTTAAGTTGACCTAAACTACTCTGCGTCCACACTGGGCTTTCCTTAAGTTGACTTAAGCATTTCCTTAAATTGACTTAAGGAAAAGTTAAGTCGACTTAATAACACCTCTTTTTAGATCTACTTAATGCTTAAGTTGATCTTATTAGGTCAATTTAAGCCAGTGTGGGCAGGGATTAGCGCCTAAATCGACCTTATTAAGTTGACTTAAAGTATTAAGTACACTAGAAAAGTTGTCGACTTTTGTTAAGTCGACAATAAGGTCAACTTTAAGTTGACTTAAAGTCGACCTTATTAAGTCGACTTAATAAAGTCAACTTAACCTTTCTAGTGTAGACATAGCCTTAGAAATGTTCTGTGATCATTGATTCAGCAGTATGTAATCAGCAGCAAAGATGGTTGTTTCTAGGCTAGTTAGGGGGAAAATGGAAAGGCATAAAAGAGATGGGGGAGAGAAAGCACAAAGATAAGTCTACACAGGAAAATTGTACTATACTGAAGTGGGAATTTAAAGGGATTTAAGCTAAACCAAAAAACTGCACTCTTATTCTGGAATAAGAGTTGGGGTTTTTGGTTTAGCTTAAATCCCTTTCAATCTACAAGGAGGGTTTTGCCCAGTATAACTATCTCAGTAAAACATGTAAAACTTCGCTGTGTAGACAAACCCTAAAATGAAGTGGAGGAGGAAATCTAGAAGTGGGAGTGGAGACCCTGAGGAAAAACCCCTAAAAGAGAGAGAGGAGAGCAAGAAACAGATTCAGAGAAAGATAACTAAGGGGCGGGGGGGACAGACAGTGAGAAGGAAATTTTTGATCTTCAGGGACAGAGAAAAGGAAGCCTTAGAATAAGTGAAAGAGTGAAAAAATATAGAAAAGAAAAGCAGTAAGACAAGGCCATCACCACTGTTGAGGGAAAAGGTCCAAGTATGGACCATCAAATTGTGGAAGTAAATGTGTGGTTATGTAGGTGATGTCAGAGAGAGGGCTTTGGATTCTTTGACCAGGGGATGTCATTCATAGAATCATAGAATAATAGGGTTGGAAGGGACCTCACGAGGTCATCTAGTCCAACCCCCTGCTAAAAAGCAGGACCTCTCCCCCTAGGGGAGGATTGCTAGGAAGAGATGGGATCCACCTAATCAAGAGAAAGAAGAGCATCTTCATAGGCAAGCTGGCTAATCTAATAAGGGGGGCTTTCAACTGGTTTCACAGGGGATGAAGACCTAAGCTTGCAGGTTAGTGGGATACCAGGAGGAGTGTGCAACAAGAGAGGCCTCCTGATTTGTGCTAAGAAAGTAGGGCAATTGGCTAGTTATCTTAGGTGCTTGCACACAAATGCAAGAAACCTGGGAAATAATCAGCAGGAATTGGAAGTCCTGGCACAGTCGAAGAACTATAATGTAATTGGCATAACAGAGATTTGGTGGGTTAACTCACATGACTAGTGCACTGTCATGGATGAGTATAAACCAGAGATGACCAAATTTTTTGACCTGAGGGCCACATTTGCGTTGAGAAATCTTATGGCAGGTCATGCGGTGGAAGAGGGATGTGGGAAGGAGTGGGGCTAGGAGGGGGAATGGCCAGCTGAAGGGCCTGATGAAAGGCTTCTGCAGGCTGTGTATGGCCCACAAGCCATAATTTGCCCACCCCTGGTATAAAATGTTTAGGAAGGACAGGCAGGGAAGAAAAGGTGGAGGACTTGCATTGTATGTAGGAAAGCAATATGATGGCTCAGAGCTCCAGTATGAAACTGGAGAAAAGTTTATTGAGAGTCTCTGGGTTAAGTTTAGAGGTTGATGTTGTGGTGGGCAACTGTTATAGACCACCAGACCAGGAGGATGAGGTAGGCAAGGCTTACTTCAGACATCTGGTGAAAGTTTCCAAATCACAGGACAGGTTCTCATGAAGGATTTCAATTACCCTGACATCTGGTGGGAGAGAAATACAGCAGAGCAAAGGCAATCCAGGAAGTTTTTGGAGAGTGTTGCGAACAACTTCTTGGTGCAATTGCTGGAGGGTTTAATGAGGGAATGTGATCCTTTTGACCTGCTCACAAACAGGGAAGAATTGGTAGGGGAGGTAGAAGTGGATGGTAACCTGGTCAGCAGTGACCATGAGACAGTCAATTTCAGGATCTTGACAAAAGGAAGGAAGGAGAGCAGCAGAATATAGACCCTAGACTTCAGAAAAACAGACTTCGATTCCCTCAGGGAGTTGATAGGCAGGATCCCCTGAGAGACTAATATAAAGGAAAAAGGCATCCAAGAGAGCTATTTTAAAGAAACCTCGTCGAGGGCACAGGAACAAACCAGCTCAATGTGCAGGAGGGATAGCAAATATGGCAGACGACCAGCATGGCTTAACTATGAAATCTTCAATGAGCTTAAACACAAAAGGGAAGCTAACATGAAGTGGAAGCGTGGACAGATGACTAGGAAGGGGTATGAAAATACTTCTCTAGCATGCAGGAGTGAAATCAGGGAGACCAAAGCACAATTGGAGTTACAGCTAGCAAAGGACATAAAGGGTAACATGAAGAGTTTCTACAGGTATGTTGGCAACACAAAGAAGGTCAGGGAAAGTTTGGGCCCTTTACAAAATGGGGGAGGCAAACTAGTGACAGATGATGTAGAAAAAGCTTAAGTACTCAATGGGTTTTTTTTGCCCCTGTCTTCACAGACAAGATCAGCTCCCAGACTATGGCATTGGGCAGCACAGAATGGGGAGGAGGAGGAGAGCAGCTCCTGAAAGAACAGGTTCAAGGACTATTTAGGAAGGCTGGACATGCACAAGTTCATGGGGCCGGATGCAATGCATCCAAGGGTACTGAGTAACTTGGCTGATGTGATATCAGAGCCATTGGCCATTATCTTTGAAAACTTGTGGTGATTGGGGAAGGTCCTGGATGATTGGAAAAAGGCAAATATAGTGCTCATCTTTAAAAAAGAGGATCCAGGGAACAAAAGACCATTCATCCTCACTTCAGTCCCTGGAAAAATCATGGAACGTGATCAGGAACAGTCAGCATGGATTCACCAAGGACTAGTCATGTCTGACCAACCTGATTGCCTTCTATGATGAGATGATTGGCTTTGTCGATGTGAGGAAAGCGGTTGATGTGATATACTTTGACTTTAGCAATGCTTATGATATAGTTTCCCATAGTATGCTTATCAGCAAATTAAAGAAGTGTGGGTTGGATGAATGCACTATAAGATGGATAGAAAGCTGGCTAGATCATCAGACTGAACAGGTCGTGATCAATGACTCAATGTCTAGTTGGCAGCCAGTAAGAAGTGGAGTACCCCAGTTTTTGGTGCTGGGGCTGGTTTTGTTCAACATCTTTTAATGATCTGGATGATGAGGTGGATTGCACCCTCAGCAAATTTACAAATTACACTAAGCTGGGGGAAATGGTAGATACCCTGGAGCGTACAGATAGGATACAATGTGACCTAGAGAAATTGGAGGATTGGGTCAGAAGAAATCTGATGAGGTTCAACAAAGACACATGCAGAGTCCTGTACTTAAGAAGGAAGAATCCTATGCACTGCTCCATACTGGGGACTTTCGGGTTAGGCAGCAGTTCTACAGAAAAGGTCCTGGGGATTACAGTGGACAAGAAGCTGGATGTGAGTCTGTGCGCCCTTATTACCAAAAAGGCAAATGGTATATTGGGCTGCATTAGTAGGAGCACTGCCATCTGATACAGGGAAGTGATTATTCCCCTCTATTCAGCACTGGTGAAACCTCATTTGGTACTGTGTCCAGTTTTTGGTCCCTTACTACAGAAATAATGTGAATTGGAGAGTGCCCAGTGTAGGGCAACAAAAATGGTCTTGTTTAGTCTGTAGAAGGGAAGAATAAGGGGGGATTGATAGCAGCCTTTAACTATCTGAAAGGGGGGGGGGTCCAGCAAGGTTGCAGCTAGGCTGTTCTCAGGGGTAGTAGATGACAGAACAAGGAGTGAGGGTTTCAAGTTGCAGTGGGGGGGGGGGGGCAGTCTATGTTGGGTATTAGGAAAACCTTTTTCACTGGGAGGGTGGTGAAGCACTGGAATGGTTTGCCTAGGGAGGTGGTGGAATCTCCATCCTTAGAGATTTTTAAGATGTGACTTGACAAAACCCTTGCTGGGATTATTTAGTGAGAGTGGTCCTGCTTTGAGCAGAGGGTTGGACTAGATGACCTCCTGAGGTCACTTCCAATCCTAATCTTCTATGATACTATGAAGGGAGCCTGGTGAAAGCCAGACCTGAGAGAGAGGCTTATAGCAGAAGCTTGGAAATTGGAAAAAGGACATGAGTGAAGCAGAGGAAGCAAAATGAGGCAGAGATACAAAATGGGCAAGAAAAATGTTTTTATTTCTTTTTAATAACCTGCTTGTACTTTAGCCAGAGGAGCAGTTATGTGACCTAATCCCCAGAAATAACTAAATTTCCTGAAACCGTTGGCTTAAACCATGCTAGAACCATTCTTCTGAGGCAGATACATACATTTCCATTTCCACTTATCTGTGTGTCTCTTTCCAATGAAGCTTTAAAAACTGAAGTCCTGTCTCTCCTGTCTGGATGTGGAAGAATTCACTGCACTCTCTGTGAGTATGGGGGTTTTCCCTCAGTGGCCTTGATGAAAGGTGCCTCTATCTCCCCTGACCCAGGATTGCTGGGCACAGCTTTAGTGCACTGAATGATTGCACCCAGTTTCAGAAAAACCTGGTCTAGACTAGAAAATTAAGTCGGCTTCTACATCATTCAAGGGTATGAAAAATTCACCCCCCTGAGCAATGTAGTTAAATGGACCTAACTCCCAATGTGGACAGTGCTAAATTGACTAACCCAGCTACCAGCTCTGAAGGAGGTGGATTACCTATGCCAATGGGAGAATGCTTTCTGTAGGTGCAGGGAGTGTCTACACTGAAGCACCGCAGTGATGCTGCTATAGCATTTAAAATGTAGAGAAGCTCAAAGTCTTATGCTCAAAGGATACATCTACACTTGCACCTAGGTCGACTTAACGATGCTTAAGTTGACCTACAGAATGCCACATCTACACTGGGCGCTTATTAAGTTGACTAAAGTGCTTCCATAAGTCGACTTAAGGCTTAAGGCGACCTTATTAAGTAGACTTAAAGCCAGTGTGGACGGGTATGTCTACACTACAGGCTCTGTTAAGTTGATTTAACAAGGTCAATTTAAGTCGACTTTAAGTGTAAATGCTCCGTTAAGTAAACTTAACAGAGCCTGTAGTATAGACATAGCAATGACTTCTGATTGTCTTAGATAGGACATGTAGTCCCATGGATTTAAAGATGGCTGGAGGACAAACCACTGAGTAAATGTACAGTAGAGAATAATATGCATGGGCAGGGAGTGGGATTAGATTGCTTCAGAGATTCTTTAATTCTATAGCCTCAAGAAAAGGGCAATGGCACACAGCAATTCATCAGATCAGGAGAGAGATCTACAGGGACACAAAAGGTGCTGGTCCTGTCACATTTATAGATTCCAAGGCCAAAATACATCTCCATAATTATGTCTCCTCACATCTTCATTAATGATCATGAAGAGAGAATAAATGGCATGTAAAGGAAATTCACAGATGATACCCTGTCTGTGTGAAGAACGAGAGCCAAAATAGCTGCAAGAAATAACAAAATGAAGTTCAACAGTGAAAAATGCAAACTACTGTCTCTGGGGGAAAATAATTTGAAACTCTTCTATTGAAGGACTTATGTAGTTGGGCTTGTCCTACATAAATTCCTGAAAAGCTAGGAATTTGCCTGTTGACCCGTGCTACAGCTAATGAAGACGCTTTAGTTGGAGCCCTTTTGGTTTATAAGGAGAGGGGACCTGGCAGAGGGTTCCTTCTGAGAGCCCTGACCTTTGGAATTCAGTACTACTCTCCCCAGTCCAACCTACATGAGTAGAATCCTGTCCAAGACCTGGGTACATATTCAGGGAGCTGGCCCATTAAGCTACTTGAGGCTACACCTTATTAGTAATGCACTAGCTTGATCAAAGCTGGCATGTGTCTACCCATTCTGGTGATGGCCACGCCAGTTGCAGTATACACATATAATACTCTAAATTTACCACTTTTCAGAATGTGCTGTAAGGTGCATTTGTTTTCTTGAGCTCCGAGGGATGAAGAATGATCTGCTAGCTGATCTTAAGGTACGGTGCCTTCAGAGATGTGTTTTGTATGTGTGTAGAGGGATATTTTCATGCCTTTTTATTTAAAACTCGTTAGCACATGGAGTGCTAGGAATAGATTGTGTTTTTCAATTTAAATGTTCGCTAAGCCAATAAACTAAGCCCCATGGACTGGAACCAATGGGCAAAAATAAGTGGAGACTTTCCATTGACTTCAATGGGATTTGAATCAGGTACAAAGGAAGGAAAATAATTATTTAGGCTGGCACAAAAAGATGCATGTGGGAGTGATGGGACCAGTTAAGAGAGGGAAAATTTAGGCAGAGAATTAGGAAAAAATGCATTAATCTGAAGATGCGTTAGAAAGGAAAAGGTTACCAAAGGAACTGGGAGACACTCCCATCAGTCCAATCCTTGAGATATTTAAAATAAGACTGAACAGAATACTACCAAAAATGTACTTTTAGGTATAGTCCAGTATTGTCATGGAGATGGACTCTGTCACCTCTCTTCTCTAATGTTTAGGTCTCTCTCAATGCTCATGATTAGGATTCACCAACCACACAGTGTTTTAAGCAAATGGTGCTTTAACCAGTGTATAGACCATTTGGATGATGTGCTGTAGTAGTAATTCTTAGTCTATCTAAATGAATGATTACAGGTGCAAAAACAGAAGGCAAGCTGTAAAAACTAGGCTTGAAAGTAGTTAGAAATACTATTGAACTTGAATTAAGTGCCATACATAGACAGACTTGAAATTGAAATGAGACCTGGAGGAACTTTTTGCATTTTTCTGAATACTACACTGTTCTATTTGGCTAGGTGCTTGAAATGAGGGGCGGTTCTTTCCAGCTCAAAGTGATAAAAGTGTTTTGAAGGGAACAGAAAACTGAACAAATGCAAAAGCAGATGAGTGATATAACCAACACCCAAGTTTATTGATTAAATATATGAAGATGTGAATGCCAGTAACAGAATCATGTTCTAACTAAATCATCAGGGAGAGTAAATCATGTGTGTCATATCCTCTTCCCTGTAGGAGCTACACTATAATGGATAACAGCCTACTACTACTGCTATGTAATGGAGGTTTTCCTTTAGCTCAAGTGCTGAAGATTTGAGTTTTGGTGCGAAATGGCTAGCATTCAAAACCTCCTCCTGCCTTGTCATGGAGTTTGTTACAAGAGAATTTTAAAAATCAGCTTATCTTTAACCCAGCTTTATAAAAACTACAGTGAGATTATGAAATAAGAGTACACCTTATAAAAATCTAAAAGTTCTGTAAACCATTGTGTTAGAAAAAGAGTTGTATGTCCTCATTTATAAAGATTCTCTGTCTGCCTACTCTGTCAGTTAGGGTAATTCTGATGCAATTGTGGTTCTGATCTATACTTATTACTCAAGCAGAGTTCCCTTTTAAACCTATGAGAGTTCTGCTTGAGTGAGGCCTATGGGTTCTGACTCATTTTTGACTGCATCTGTGGTCCTCTCCCTTAGTCACTTAGGCTATGTCTACACTTCCACTTTTAAGTCGACTTTAACTAAGTCGACTTAGTTAAGTTGACTTAGTGTGTCTACACTTAAAATTAAAGTCGACTTAAAGGGGAACTTACAAAGTCGACCTAGAGCGTCCACACTGGATGCTCTAGGTCGAATTTGTGTGGCTAGGGGGACCTTGGACAGGTCCACGGTGGTGGGGGGGCACCCCCTTTGTACAATGGGGCAAAGGGGGACAGGGACCCTGGCAGGGCAGAGCCCTGTGTGTGATGCTGTCTGGATTTAGGGCAGCATTTATGATATTATTTTCAATGGATATCTCATAAATGCTATAATACATAGGAACTATGTCATGTTTGATATCAATAGAAAGGTAGTAATTTGCTGGGAATGATTATATAGTTTATGTCTAGGAATTCTATTTTGATTAGAAGTTAAGAATTTGATGTTATATCCATACTTTAACTTGTGTCATTCTGGACAAATGTCTTAGATGGGATGGTGTGAACAACCGTTGTCTCCTTAATGTTTAGGAATTTGCCAGGTGATATGGTCCCAGGGAGTAAACTGATGAGCCATTAAGGATACAATGGTTGTATTCTTTATGTCCTCAATGGCTCATCAGGATACTCCCTGGGACCATTCTACCTGGAAAATTCCTAAACATTAAGGAGACAATGGTTGTTCACACCCTCCCGTCTAAGACATTTCTCCAGAATGACACAAGTTAAAGTATGGATATAACATCAAATTCTTAACTTCTAATCAAAATAGAATTCCTAGACATAAACTATATAATCATTCCCAGCAAATTACTACCTTTCTATTGATATCAAACATGACATAGTTCCTATGGATTATAGCATTTATGAGATATCCATAGAAAATAATACCATAAATGCTTCCCTAAATCCAGACAGTGTCACACACAGGGCTCTGCCCTGGCAGGGTCCCTGTCCCCCTTTGCCCCATTGTACACAGGGGGTGCTCCCCCCCCGCCACCGTGGACCTGCCCAAGGTCCCCCTAGCCCCACAAAGTCGACCTAGAGCATCCATTGTGGACGCTCTAGGTCGACTTTGTAAGTTCCCCTTTAAGTCGACTTTAATTTTAAGTGTAGACACACTAAGTCGACTTAACTAAGTCGACTTAAAGTCGACTTAGTTAAGTTGACTTAGTTAAAGTCGACTTAAAAGTGCAAGTGTAGACATAGCCATACTGAGGAGTACCTTACTACACAAGTAGCCCCATTCACATTAGCTCATTAGCAATAGGACCCTCCGTGTGAATATGGGAGGCAGAATTGGGCCCACAGTGCACCCACTGTTTCGTGTCTTCCATCCCCTCTCTCGGGCTGCCCCTGAAAAGAATCTGTGAAATACATGATTATTCATTCAGCTGCAGAAATACTAAAAGCTGCAGAAAGCACTTAGAAATGCCTGTGACCTAATGCACTATTTCCAGCCACACCACATGCTTGCAGCTTGCCTGATGGTGTCTGCTTTGTGAAGTAAGAAAAATTACTGTCTCTGAAAGTCTCTTTTCACTGCCACTGAGCATTGCCAACCACTGTTCTCATTCCCCCACAGACACTGACAATGCAAAACAAGACAGACATTCAGCAGATGGCATTTGGAATTCACTTAGAATCAAAGAGCAAATGTATTGCTCCCTCCAGGTTTTAGACTGTTTTCAAACGTGGGTGGCACACATTTCCCAGTGTACTTAATGTTCCCCTAAATACAGCTTTCTTTAAAGAGGAATTGCTTTTAGGACAATGGACAATAGCAACAGACAGGCTTTGTTTTCTTAAAAACATTTGGCTATGGATCTACATTTTATTGCTGTAAATCTTCCTTTCCTGTCTTGTGTTCTATGCAAAGGTGGTATATAAATGAAACTGTTTAGGTTAGCTGCATCAATCCCTGTTCTGGCTACATGGTTTCTTAAATGGGTTGTGTCAGCATTCAGTGCAGCTGGGAGTCTGTCACATTTCTTAAAACATATGGAAAGGTTACTGAAAGGATAGATGTTAATTGATGATTCTGTTTCCAGTTCACCGCAAAAATAAGTGACACTGACTGCAGCCTAATGTAGAGGATCCTCCCAGTGATAAGTGGTACTTTGTCTTATGCGATGAAAGGGACTAATCAAGCCCCACTCTGCAGTACAGTATTACAGACTGATTGCCCACAAGCTTCCAGCTCTGAAGCCAAAGGGGGTTGCTATGGGAATCAGGAGGGCACCTGAAGACAGGATCTGTAGCCTGTCTTTCCCTGTCCAGGGCAGCAGGAATCAGAGAAAAGCAAAACTAAGGGGCAGTGGCGCGCGCGCACACAGCCACAGCCAAATGCATGCATGTTAGAGGAGGGACCTTCATAGCATGAGACTGTGGGGTGTATATAGAAGAGCAAAGACACTAAAGAATCAGGCAGTGGTGGCTCAGCTTCGTTTAGCTAATCCGTTTTCCTGCTTATCTAGTTGACAGTGAGAAAGTACAGAAAAAGTCCAACCAGAGCAAGATGGGATCCGGCTCCTCAACTTACCGGCCCAAGTGTATTTATTTGGATATTGATGGAAGAATTCAAAAGGTACTTTTCTTATTTTTCACAAACTGGTGTCTCTTTGGATTTAATATGTGACCTTCTAATGTACTGTGAGCTACAAACGTGCTTATATTCAGCTCTTCAGCTCTGCTAAGGGTACTGACTCTTTGTAATATGCTCTTGAGTTACTTCTGTTTTGCAAATGAATTTTTTTTTAAGTGCAGTTTGGACTCCCAGTGCTGCAGGGATTCAATGTAGGTGTGCGAATTCCTAATTTTATAGTCTTCCAGGATTATTCTACAAGAGCAGCCCATTACATGCTTGCAAAGTTTTGCATATGGAAAGGTGCTTTCCCGGTTGTCATATGGTCAGACATAACTGAAAAAGAAAGCTATGTTGAATTCTTTTGAGATTGTCTAGCACACAGATATTAATGATAGGAAGATATTTTAAAATATACTCTAAGTGGTAGGAAGCTATTTCATTATTATGATGTATGAAGTATTTGTAGCTCAATAGTGGGCAGGGTCCCCACTAACATTAGCAAAGTTGTTCTTGCATATCATTAAACTGCTATTAAACTTCGTTTTATTATTTATTGTGTGCCCAGTGCTATACAGAACATAGAGGAAGATGCAGAATGAATATACTAACTAAAAGAAACACATAGTTCAGAATATGAGGAATATATTAGACAATTATTTTACACATAAATACCCTACTATTTCTGTTACTAATTCACCCTAGATCATCATTCACCCACCAGTCAAATACAGTAAATAGAAGACACTAAGTTATTAAAAAGGGATCTCACTCCGGCTTGCAAAATTCGAAATAGCCATCTCTTAAGGTTCAAGTCTAAATTATTATTTCATCCAGCTTCGGCTTTTCTTTTGAAAAGAAATAGCATTATCCATTTCTCCCATGTATTAAGTGACCTTAGCATTATCCATTTCTCCCATGTATTAAGTGATTTAGGAATAGCAGCCCACAATCATATCAGTGTGTTTCTCCTTTGCCCATGGTCCCCACCTGACAGTTCTCGTCACCTGTGAGACTTAATCTAATCTCCTATGTGAGGCAAGTTCCCAGAAGCATGCACGTAAAAAATGAGGAATATAGTCAAAATAAGACCTTGGATATGGAAGAGCTGAACAAGTTTTCCCAGAGCAGAATATTGTTACTTCATCAGTTTGGGGGCTTTGAGTTGAATGTGAAATCTCTGCTGTTGTCATCTCTTCATCACTAGCAGAAAGCAGCGTCCAAACTCTGTTAAACGGAAGGGAGGATTTATGTTTTGCCAGAGTTTAGCAGAGCTCTTTAACTAATAATCCAAGGAAACCACACTTGCTGTGAGACATTCCATAATACCTTTACAAATAAATATTAAAACCTTTGTTTTCTATTTTAAAAAGATCAAGAGCATTTATGGAATAGTTATTAAATAATATTTTGTCACTTACTCCTGCTCAAAAATGAGCATTTCCCAGGATTAGTCTCTGCAATGTAACTGTATCACAGAAGAATCCATGAGAGGCATGACTGAATGAAATAGCAATGCAAACTCCAGCAATATAAATTTTGCTCAATAAACGTTATCTGTTTCCTTTGTCAGATGGGAAATTCCATCTGTTCAATGTCTGGAAGAATTCCTGCCATAAAAATACAGAGTAAATGGGGGTTCATTCAGGGGTAAGCAGAGTATATCGCAAATCCCCATGATTCCTTAGTAAAGACATAATTAGAAGAAAGGAATCCATAAGCTTCCAAAGAATGCAGTATTTGCGATTTCTAGAGGGAGCTCTTTAAACTAATCCTGAACTGCTCCTTACTTGAGGCAGTACTGAAATACAATCATTATAAAATTGTTTGCTGAGTCTGAAAGGGTTGAGTGCCAAAGTATGACTGTACTGGTGGGCATTTCATAATATTGCAGTAGAGATGGGCATATGGTGGTAATCACTAGTTTTGTATTAACATGGCCTGATTCTGACCCCAGACCAGTTTTACTTTGGGATATACCATTGACTTCTGTGGAGATTATTCCTCATATACACTGGTTTAAGTGAGAGGACAATTAAGCCCATCAAGTATTATCTGGTATGTAGCACATTGTACCTGAATATCTGAAAAGACTGGAAAATGTTAACATTTAATTAAGCATCGCATCTTAGCAGGTAAATGTACTGTTAGGTAAACTGAGGCACAAAGACGTTAAGTGACCTGCCCAATGAGACCTGACTCATTCTTTTGCTGCATCTGATCAGGGCTCTCAGTGTGTTGGGCTTCGAAGCCCTTCCTGGTGGTTTGCAAAATGAAACTGTATGAGAACCCAAGAGTAGGGGTTGAGTGTGGGGCAGTAATCCAGGAAAGCCACTGTACTGGCTTTCCTCTGCTAGATAAATTGCTTTGTCCTATGAGTGCAGTATAGCAAAGCCCCCAAAGCAAAAACCCTCCTACCTCCTCCCCCACATTTTTTTTTTTTTTAAGTCCTGCAAAATCCTGGCATATTTCATGGATCACACTATAAGTCCATACATCAAGTCGTAAGTGTGTGTATCACTCTGCATTCACTCCTCTGGGATTCCCCTTCTCTCTCTCTCCCTTTTGCTCTTTCACAAAGGGGAAATGCTTTGGTTTGTAAACTGCACTTCAGGGCTGTTTGGGGCATGAACACTGCCCAGAACTGAAAGCTGCTATGATCAGAAGTCAAATTCTCACTGTGGTGACCTTCTTTCCTGCAAGGAAGGCTGAATGCATTCCCTCCACAATAGATTGATGCTCCCCCTCAAACAACAAGAGGCACTGGCAGAGAGTGAAACCAGATGTTTTTTCCCCCTCCATGTGCGTGACCAATGTGCAGCCTCTGCTGCACCTCCAGCCTCTGACAGGCAGGAGAGCTTAAACTCAGGGTAAGTCTACACTGATGGTGGCAAAATCGTCGCTGTCAGCACAATCTTCCAGGTTCGATTGAGCGGTCTGTGTAGACGCGCTCAATCGATCTGGAAATCGCCATAGCAACTCCAGCCCCGGAACTGGAGTATCCGTAAGCTGACCAGAAGGCACTACCAGTTGGCTTACCCTAGTACAGTGGTGGCGAACCTATGGCACGCGTGCCAGAGGTGGCACTCGGCGCCCTCTCTGGTGGCACGCACGCCCAGGGGCAGACCTGTAATGATGCGAGGTCTTCTGCTGAGACCCGAACCAGCTGGGGGATCGGGTGGCAGCAGAAACTCCGGTGGAGCTTCTGCCGCCACCCAAACCCCTGGACTGAGCTGGGGGGCCGGCTCCGCTTCGAGCCGGCCTCCCAGCTCAGCTCCCGGGCTTCGGGTGTCAGCAGGAGCCGCGGCGCTTAAGCGCCCCAGCGCTTGCTGAGACCCGAACCAGCTGGGGGATCGGGTGGCAGCAGAAACTCC
>ML685798.1:21313402-21353511 GCA_007922175.1 Pelusios castaneus | reverse complement strand
CTGCCGCCACCCGAACCCCTGGACTGAGCTGGGGGGCCGGCTCCGCTTTTGTTGTTTTTTCTAAACTAAAACCTCAGTATTGGCACTTTGCGATAAATAAGTGGGTTTTGGGTTGCAGTTTGGGCACTCGGTCTCTAAAAGGTTCGCCATCACTGCCCTAGTATGTAGCGAGCTCTTAGTAAGTCGTCGGGAGATATGGAAGGTATTTTATGTACCTTGCGTATCTCCCGTCGACTGCTGCCGAAAAGTGCAACAAGTGTAGACTAGGGCTCAGAATACAGCCCACCAATCCAGAGAGGGACAGAGCTGCATCCAAAGCCTTTCTCCCCTGCAGTGATCTCCCTTCCCTTGGGAGCCATTATTGGTTAGCCTAAGTTAGAACTTAAGTCTTCTCCAATTTACTCCAGGGACCACACCAACCCCCCTGCACCCTGAGTGTCAAGGAAGCATGAAGTTAGCATAGGGCCACCTTTGCTCTCCCTGTCAGCAGAGCACAGTTTATTCAGACCCAACCACTCTTGGGGCCTGTATTTTGTAACGTGCTTTTTAAGAGCCATCTCTGTCCAAGCTTCTTTCCTCTTGGAATTAACTGATTATTCCTTTAACGTGGTTAAACATGACTTTAAAAGAAGAGCCTTGTGGTTGTGCTTAAGAGAAGTACCAGGTTACACACCCCCTAGAAGGGACTTTCTCCTCCCATAATCATCTAACAAGCCTCTTCCATTTCTAACCTCTGAGATCCTATGATCCTAAATGTCAGTGTGATGAGTCTTAGTACATGGTACTCATGAGAAAAGATGACATAAAGTCCTAAATCAGAGTTTTTCATTCCTTTCGTCTAGCAGAGATACCACTTGAAGGAAAGCTGGGTTAAATGAGAATGACAGATGTAATTTCTGAAAATGCTAAGTGGAGGAACAGTTTTCAGGAGCAATCAGAAGAAAGCTTCAAGCTGGTAATAGATAAAAATGGCCTGGGCTGGTGGGGGGGAAGACAGGAGAGACATCCACCTGAATGACCCCCTGTTAGAACAGACTAGGGGCAATGTGATGTTTGAGATGAGAGGTAAAGAAGGGAGATTCATGCTTCGCTTGCACAAAAGGCCAGGTCAAAGCCTCCCTAACATTATAGGTGTGACTTGAACTGTGGCTGGAGAAGAACAGCAGGAGCTAGTTCAAAGAGGTCATTTAGTCTTAAAATGAATTAAAAATAGAGTTTCAGTATGATGCCTTTCCTATCTGGTAAGTAAAAGAGATGTGTGTCCATAGGAAATAAGCACTGCCTGATTTTTAAAGGCTCCTCTCCGCTATAGGCATAAGGCAAATAAAACACACTTGTCAGGTTACAAAGCCTTTCTCTACACTACAGTAATCTCAGTGGATAAAATATAATTGTGAAACATGCTTATGGTCCAACTGTGTCATAGCTTGCTTTTGTCATGTGGTACAATCTGACTCTGCTTCAAGCTTGGAAGTGACTTTTACTCTAGCCTTACAAATGGAGATTCCTCTTTATTCTCTGCTAATCATTAGAAATGGGCAAGAACCATAACCCCAGGCCCAAAGCCCCACATGATGAAATGGAGTTGAGAATATGAACAGTGTTCTGAACTTTGAGTCAAATTGGCCTCTGTAAAATGGTCCAATCCTAACGCCCATGACCTTTGGGGTGTTTGGGCTCTGGGTCCAGAGCTAAACCTTGAGGCTGTCTTGTCTCCTCATAACTGTTGATTTTTAAAAATATATATATATAATTGTGGTTCCTCCTTGAAAATGCAGCTGTTCAGCCATCTGCAAACGATTCTTCCAGTGATTTTTTTTTCCACAGGGAGGCTGAGGCTCAGTATGTATGTCAGTCAGTTAACCTGACGGAGTCAATGGTGACAAAGCATAACTACCAAATAATTCCAGTTGGGGTGGCTCCCGTGGAATACCATTTTTAAGCACCTCAATGGAGTGATTTCACTCCAAGTATGATGAGTCCTCATGATTTGAGGACTTTAATAACTCAGTCATAGGTTAGGGATTTATTACAGGAGTGGGTGGGTGAGGTTTTGTGGCCTGCATTGTGCAGGAGGTCAGACTAGATGATCACATTGGTCCCTTCTGATCTTAGAGTCTACGAGGCACATGTATAGCACTATAAGTCCATCTATATTAGGGCCTGTACTGCTGTAACTGTTATGGTAAAAAAGACACCTCCCCCCCACCCCCCAATGACAGTTATACAATACAATTGTTAAATAGAGGTCAGGCCTAAGACCCGAATGTTCCATGAAAACTGATGGGAAAATCATTTTAATCTGAGAGGGGTTTGGGTGTGTGTTTGGGTTTTTTTTAATGTCTTAATCAAGATCCTATTTGTAGCTAGATGCATGCTAGAAGAATGGAAATTTGAGAGAGCATGAAAAATTATTTAAAGGAAAAGAACAGAGCACTGGCCATGTTGAAGTTTTGAGGAAACCATCCAGGCTCATTTTTAAGTACTCTGCTGGAAATGAAGACGTTTGGAGTCATTTTACCAGTTAAATCCTTGAATGCCACCCCCGACCCCCCCTCGCAAACCACCCTTTAAAAAAAAAGAAAAGAAAAGAAAACACAACCTATGTATGAAACTCAACCTATGTTTGGTCTCGCTGACCTACACTGCAGAGTAGTCTTCCAAAAGCTCCTGATGAGCAGAACAAAATTAAGATACTTTGGTCCTATGTTACCAGTTGTCATGTTCGGGTTCGTTGGGGGAGGGGAAGTTGTTTGTTTTGCTTAGCTTTGGTTTTTTCCATTAAATCTGTAACTATATTATAGATACTTAAATTATAGCAAAATTACCAGTTTTCCAAAGTTTACTATGTCATTTTTCCATTGCTGTCTGATCCAAAGGGTATAACAGTTTAAATTAAGCTTTTTAAAAAATATATATATATATAAAGAAAATGTAACTTAGAAAAGTGACAGACTGACAAATTAAGGGTGGCAAATTATTTCTGCATTACTGGATGCTGCACATATAGGTCCCAGTCCAGCCAACTTTCACACATGTTCTTAATTCATGGGAGTAATCTCATATGAATACACATGTGAGTACTTGCCCAACAATTAATTGGATTGGGAAATGATGGAGAATAAAACTGATATTTTGGATAGGGATGGGCTCAAGTTATACTACTTGGATCTGAATTTCAAGCACTCCTAAACTCAGATGTTATTTAAAAGTGAGGTTTTAGGAGATCCTATCTCTGTTTGAGAAACATAAATGATAAGATGGGTAGTCTTATCAATACTTTCTCAGCTTCTCAGGAAAACCATTTGATTACAAATTTAGAAAAGAAAATTGCTCTTTTCATAGTAATTTCAACATTTTAGTTTTTACATCCTCTGGATCCTATTTCACATTGATCTAACCATTTAAGGCTGCTGGGGAAGAAACAATAATCATTCACCACAGACCTCTTATTCAGCAGTTTGAAATGCTTCTGTGAAAATTGTTGTCAAAACAATTCGGTAACACTTTTCACAGCCTAGACAAGAAACATTACACAATAAACATAACTGTATTGTGCCAAAGCCCCCCACCCCTTCTCTGCACTGGACACAGGTGCTGGTCGATGTTGTAAGATGACATGTCTGAACCCATTTCTCTTTGGTTAGGACATAGACCCCTTTTCCTTATGTGGATCTAGAACTCCCTAATATAAAGACCCAATTCCATACACAGGAGTTCTGAGACCATTTATATAAAGGAATATTAAGCAAGAGAATGGGCCAAAAGGCGATGGGGGACTGAAGGGAATTCAGTAGCAACAGTGAAACATTTCACAATCCTTCCACTTCCAACCTCCTGAAGGTACCCAAAAGCTTCATCCTCCACCCAAAGCCTCATATCACACCAGTGGTACACATAAAACTGAGATGCCTAGCCTGGTGGGCTATGCTACTCAGTCTAGACCTCCAGCCCATTGAGGTACCTTGCTCCTTAGCTACTCAGCCTTCACCCGCTCTTGGGACACACGTGAGTCTGAATCCAAAGTATTCACCCCCATTCACAGTCTAGCAGTGTCCATCGCAGGCATGTTCCCAGGCCCGCACCCAGTGCAACACAGTCCTCCCCACTCTCCAACAAGGCACTTCTCCCCCATGCCTCTACGCCAGCTCCTTCCAACTGTCCTGGAATCCTCCAGCTTTTTGCCCTGCGTGGCCACTGATCTACCAAGATTTGGCTGCTTGCGCTTAGGCACCATCTGCTGGTTTGTTATAGTTTGTTGTAAGAAAAGCTATGCTGCAGAGTTATTCTACAGATATTAGCATTATACATAGTTTTAGAAGGTCAGAAACTCTGTACTGTTTGACAGTGACCCTGAACTTTGCCTATTGTACTGACCGAAAAAAAACATCGTCTATGGAGCTACTCACATCAGATCCAACAAGTTGATGCTATCATACAAAGGGCTAGAATTGGAAGCCAAGAATAGGCTTACATTGAAAGTATATTTTGCTCTACTTAATTAGGCATTTTACCAGGAAAAAAATTCAAATACTTGTTGAAAAATTGGAATAAAGTCCAATTAGCAACAAAAATCAATACAGATAGAATTCTGGACATGCAGAGGATGAGATACTTTGAACCCAAATATAGAAAAGAATTTGGGTTTATACAGGATGTTTCTTACTCATGGTATCCATATCCCAAACTGTAATACAACATAATTATTTATAAACTGGTAGGACAGAGACCGCTGTGTAATCAGAGTAGATATTGTATATTTAGTACTAGCTCCTGCTCATCCTTGAATATAAAAATGTGTATTATTGAAGTGGGAATATTTGGCAAGACACGACGGCAGTGGTTCCCAATCTGTGACCTGCAGGGGCTTTCAAAGGGCCCAATGCTCCCCTCACTGCCTAAGAACCCAGGTGGAGTGTGTTTCTGTGAGTCTAAAAAACTGGTGCAGGCTCCTTGCTGCAGCCAAGGGGCTGGAAGATCAGAACTCCCTTCCCCTGGGCTGTAGCAGAGAGCACAGCAAAGCGCTTTGCCTGGGTCCATAAGTGCTGAGGTCCCTGCTGGAGCCAGACAGAGGGGAGCACTCATCTTCCATCCCTCTGGCTGCAGAAGGGAGCCCCTGCCTGGGACTGAGGTTGTGTGCACAGGGAAATAGGATGTCTGCAGTTGCCCTTCTGCAGTCAGGGAGACGGGAGATCAGCAAGGAGGAAGCTGCCTCACTGAACTCCTTCCTTCTGACTATAGTGTGGGGAGAGGGGCTGCTGACAGAGAATGGTGGCCTTTCAGGTTTGTAAAAATGTTTTCCGTGGCTCTTGAGCCAAAAAGGTTGGGAACCACTGCACTGGGTTTATTAGTCTCTACCCTTTCTGAAAAGTACCATGAGATCTTTGACACCTGTCAGAGATGTTCAGATGGGACTAAGACAAAAACGGACCTTTATCTGAAAAAGTCACTGAAATATTATCACTGTGGATATGATCCAAAACCCAGTCAATAAGCATTAGCGCTGAATCAGTGGCCTATTTCACACTCATTGCACGCTTAATCCCAAATGTTATTTCCACTCCAGAAAATCTCAGTCATCTCATTAGTCACCCTGCTTTCTTTCCTTGCCTCATGTTATCCTCAGCAGCAGTCAGAGCATAAATCAAATGGCTACATATTGGTTTTGCTGGAGGCTTATTAAAATGATTGTGCAAAATACTAAATAATGGCTGGTTTCTTCTAAACCTTTTGGAAATTCCTCTAAACTACAAGGGAGCAACAGCAAATGTGGAAAATGTTAACCTTAGAGTGGCGGAAGCAAGCTATCTGCAGACATGGTAATGTTTTTGAGGATTATATTCTTTCCATTGCCATCTGGCACATACACAAGGGAGGGACAGTTAACTGGATTTATATGTGGTTAGGCATCTTGTAGAAGTTACTGAGTAATCTCTGAATTCAGACTGAACCCTTGTGCTCTCTCTCCTCCGCCATTAGAGTGCTGTTAAAAGAGAACGAGAATAAAAATGACTGAGCTGATCTGGCTTTGATAGTTAAATAAAGAGAACTTTGTGACAGCATTTCTGCAGGGAACCAGCCCAGGGAAGGGAATAGCTAATGAAACACAGAGCCTTTTATCTCCAGGTGGTGAGTTCAAGTCTAGTCCAAATTTGTAGTTACCAGAAGTTGCTACAACATGAAGTCCATTTGAAATTAACCTAATGGCACCAGTCCAGTGCCCAACAGATAAGAATCCATGAGACCACGATTGGACCTAATTGTCACCCTTGTTTGTGGAGTTTACAAAGGAGCCACTGACTGAAGGGCCATATTGCCTCAACTAAACCCTAGGTGTCAGCTCTCCAGGGCAAGCTGAGATGTGTTGCTTGGGCAGTGTATAGCAACCTGAATTGTCACTGGATGTGTTATATCTTTTCTATGAATATATAGAAGAATTCAATCAGAGTGCCAATCCAGCACCCTTCACTACAGTCACATGACTTGGGGTATGTCTTTTCTGAAGAGCTAACTCTTATGATTGGCACCCAGGTTGGCCAACCAGAGTGTGTGTCCACACTACAAAGCCACAGTGGAATTGCTGCATCTATACTGTTATTGTACTCAGTAGTGTAAAGCCTTAGGACTCCTGGGTGTGCATCCCATAGTTCTTAGTGCTGCTCTAAGCTGTGCCGCTTTCTGAATTTTTCTGTAAACATATTGAGAGACAATTTTGTTTGTCCTTCCTGGGCATATGTATGGAATTGATCTGAGCTCATCAATTCAAAGTGTTTGGCATGATCTAGAGTTCAATTCCAGGCAGACCTTCCTCCTATCTGTAGCAAGCCATGGCTCGTACTCTGATATGTAGGCATTAATGCAACTTGAGACAGATATAGGGCATGCAACACAATGGAGGCCATTTCAGCGGCAGCTTGCCATCCTGTGAAAGCGATGGTGGCAGATTTTGCTAAGGTGATCATGCAGGCATGAAACAGTGGAGACAGCTGGTGCAACTTTTAAGAGCTGTGGAATCCCCACATGAGGACTGGCGGTTCTGGGACAGTACCACAAGCACTGAGTGAGAGGACTACGCCATCACGCAGATTTAGGGTGACCAACTGTGGTTCTAGAACATCTGCATGAGGAAAGATGCCCTTCTGGAGTGTGTGATAAGCTTCCTTTGGCCCTTAAGCACCAGGACGTGCAGTTAAAGAGGCCAGAAGAGAGTTGCTATTGCCATCTGGAAGCAGTTACCACAGATTGTGACAGGTCAGTGGCTAATCAGTTTGCATTGGCTGGTGCTGTGACAATGGACGTTTGCAAGCTAAGTATTGCTGTGGGTCTCACACGTTGTGAAAATTGCTAATGTCTCTGAAGTAAAAGAGGGCTTTCAGTGAACAGGCTTCTCGAACTATGCTGGGTTTCTCAATGGCGCACACATGCCCAAAATCCACTGCCGCACAACCTACACACGATGGTGTGAAATGGAAAGGCTATTGCTACCTCATTATGCAGGCCATAGGGCAAAATAATTCACCACATCAGTCTCATATCAAAGGACCCAACCGTCTTCCCACTGAGAAATCACTAGGAAAACTCCCAACAACTTCATTGGTGGTAAGAATGTGCAGGCAACCACAGAACAATTTATCATTTCCCAGCAATATATGCTTGCTGGCAGACTTTTCTTTGAAAATAGAAGAAAGCCAATCCAAAAAGATCAGTGGGTGCAAAAGGAAAAGACCTCTTACAGCATAAAATCATTGGTTAAAAAAACCCAAACAAACAAATAATAATAATTTTTAAAAGCCTCAAGGCAATCGTTCAAAGCTTGAGTGGCTAATCAAAATGCAAGTGACTTATGAATCACAGTTTCTATCAAACTTGGAAAAGACTAACAAACATTTAGGAATCTCTCCCACCGTCCACTTAAACATAACCACCAAGTAATATCTATATTACTTATCTTTGTTATCTTTCTCACTCTTCCATTAGTATCTGGTGTGACAGGGTCAGATCAAGCGGCTACTGACCAAGGATATCATGTCAGACCAAGGATCAGCAAATCCTTTTTCCCTGGCAAAGAGGCCAAGAAGGGCCCTGTCTAAGCAGGGTCCAGATATTAAGTCAAGGGGGCAGAGAAGTAACCCAGGGAATCTAGCTGATTTCCTGAAGCAGCAGCATAACATGAGGCTGCTACTTGTAAGGTCCCAGGGTTGGGGCCCGGAGTTGAGACTGGGACCAGGCCCCCCTTTGCCACGCTGGCCATCCATTGCCGGGACAAGAGCCCCAGCAAAGAGGCCAGGGTCTGTGGGAAGCAAGACAAGACTGGGAGCCAGCAATGAGCAGTCACCTTAGAGAAGACATATTATCCTCAGTCAGCCCCAGTGGGAGCTCAGTACCTGGGCTAATAGGGGCCCCTCTGGGACAGAGCACTGCCGGCCCACACCACCCTCGGACTGGGCCATCTCATGGTGTACTGATGCACAATGCCTCCTGCCCCTGAGCACCAGCCCCACCCTCTTGCTGGGGACGGAATGGCTGCCCCACGCCCCTGCCCCACCCCACCCACCTGCTGGGGATGGTGCCTCGAGCCATTTTTTTTTTTAAATAATACCCCTGGTTACCCCTAGAATGGGGAAGAACACTCCGGGATGAAGCAGTTCTCTGACTTACCATTAGAAGGAAGTGCTAGGGACCCACCATGGTAGAGGGGAGCTTTGTCACACTGGAACAAAAGGAACTTTGAAAAATTTATCCAGGCTTCATAGAAAGCCCTGTCTTGTGCTTCATGAAACAGGCTGGTTTTCTGACCTTTAGTGCTTCCTCAATATTTTTTTATCATATCCCACTCTCATCCATTCTGGCCACTGATAATTGATTTCCAGAATGAGAACCCCGAACACCTAAAATAGCACTCCCAGCATGTCACAAAAGTTCATTCCAAGTTCAGCTGTAATTACCATCATCTCCTCAACTGCATTTATCAGTTGTTAGTACAATAATGGACTTGTGATATTGTGTCGGACAGTTTTAGTAGCTAGCACCTCAATACGATATTGTGTTTTGCTAAGAGCAGGATTTCAGTCATATCTGAGCTGATTAAAAATATAGTTTAAACCTTGTTTTACTGCTTTGATTGCAGCTGGACTGTAATAAATTAAGGTCCATCACTGTGGTGATTATCAAAATGACCCAATAAGCCAGATTGTGTCTTGATCCCAATAACTTTCTAAATAATATATAAAAACTGGTAATTATCTGCTCCAGGATTTTATGATCTAATTGTTCAGTCCTGTAAAATTTAATCTAGATAGTTGAATGAGTGGGGAAATATATATGGTAGACTTGTGCTGCTCTATCTATCCTGACAGCCTTCTGGGGACAATAACATTATTTCCTTCTCTTACAATTAAAAAAACAACAACAAAGACCACAACTGCAACTGCTACAATGAGATTCTTTATCTTGTGCCAGAGACTGGGATGTGAAATGCTGGTTTCACATCTCAGGAGCACATCTTACACAGCATGACACACATCTCATGCACTTTGTGCCAGAACCAACTCTTACAATTTTATTATGACTCTTGTGATACTTGTGTGTTGTCTTAAATCCCCAGCTCATGGGATCATCTTATTATATGAAAATCTTGGCTTTCATTGATGGAGGGGCAGTTAAGTTTCTCCCCACAGGATTGTGTAGAAAATCTTGCCAACATAACACCTAAAGGCTCAAAAACCAGAAGATAAATTAGTACCCGTGTGTGTGCGTGCGTGCATGCGTGTGTGTGTGTGATGATTTTGAAACCAAACTCATTTTTTAGTCTTTTTATTATTTTTGAATGCTTAGGGCTGCAAGTATCAATAAAAGATTGAGTCCTAATATTGCAGGTGGGGCTGGTAGCACCACCTATCATTAAGGTTCCCTGATACTTCACATTATAAGATCCTGTTTTCCGTTACTTATAATTTTGCCAGCAGTAGCAAAAATTAGAATTTGCTCAAGTGGATTTAACCACTAAGTTAACAGTATTGGAATGAGGCAGCACATTACAGCAGGAAATTTGGCACAGTTGGAAAAAAATACTTTCACTTTAAAGTACAGGACCAGATTCTCAGCTTATATAAATCTGTGCAACACCATTCACTTAAATTAATCAATGCTTATTGACACTGATGATCTGACCCATTATCTAGGCATCCTTCCGTTCTTACAATTGTTTCTTTCTACAGTTACATGGTCATGCTCACCATCTTATGATAAAGTATTGTGGCTTTTTTTGGTTTGCTATGATTTTTTGCGGTCATTTCAGGTACCATATGCTATATTTGTAGATAGCAGGGTGAGGATTCCAAAATCCCCTTTCCTTCTCTGCTTTCTCACTGCAAATAAATGAATTAGGACAGGGGGGAAAGATGAGAGGGAGGAAAGAATTCCAACACCTAGGGCAAATCATATATTTCAAATGCAAAAATGATAATTTCTGTTTAGCCCATAAGTACATACAGGAAGGCGGGTGCTATCCCATGGAATCTAACTGTTTCTTCTCTCCTTTGTCTTACTTTTCTTCACTGCTGCTGTGTTGTTTGGAAGGTGGCCTTCAGCAAATACTGCAATTCCAGAGATATTGTGGAGCTCTTTTGCACTGCAACGGGGTTACCAAGGTGGGTATCGCGTGATAGCCCTTGTCAAATGTAACACACCTTTCACTCTGACTCCTTCTTTCTCCAGAACAGTTCAGAGGTGGGCCCAAAATGGAATCACACACTCAACAAACCCTGAATTGGGGGAGGAAGAGAAGATATTTCAAAATTCAGACCTGAACCCAGGTCTGAATTTTGCATCTCAGGCATATCTCAAGTTGCAGTAAGTGGGAAGGAGAAATGGGGGTAACACGTAATTCATGCATAAATAGAACAGTGCTTAATCCACTATTGGTAGGTGCTCAGATCTGACCGTGCTGGCTCATGTATAAGGGACAGAATAGAATAGTCAAGAACATCAGTTTTACATTTGGTGCATTGTCAAATAGAACTATTCCAATCTTATTCCAGGTTCCTGCTACCCAAACAGAGTACTCACTGGAATCTTGCACAAATTGAGCAAACAAATAAAGAAATCACTAAACCTATCATTCTAGGGCATGTTCTCCTTTATTTGGGTTGTTTCTATAAAGGGGGTCTAAAAATGCCATGCGCTTCTGCTCCTGGAGTTTCTTGTTAATTCCTCTGTTCGGGATCGAGTTTGGTACTCTTATCTTCCACAAAGAGAATTGCCTGGAGGTTTCACCATGAATCTAGGGCAGTGTTTCTCACCAGTGTTCCAAACACTGGTGCTCCACAGACGGCGTACAGGTGTTCCGTGACCCACCATGACTTCTCCCCTGTGAAGGAGTGGAGGAGTAATTTAAATTACCCCAGCTGTAGCATAGCTTCCAGGTGCATGTCAGTGGACATTGACATATGTCTGAAACCTTTGCTGAGACTTTGGCATTTTAAACCTCCTGCCACTATTACTGGCTTTTTCGAGAACCTTTTTATCAGGTGTTCTGGGTAAAGTAATTAATACCTTTAGGTGTTCCCCACTCCACTAAAGGTTGTGAAACACTGATCTAAGGGAATCGGCCATCAATCCTTTGTCTATACACACAGATGTCCAGCTCTCACTGGCCCCTGGGCATCACAGAACCCTTTGCAAGGGGCATGCAGAGAGGAATATAATCTGTTTTAGATTATAATTTAGTATGTGCAAGCCTGCAGTACCCAAACCCAAGAAAAACAACAACAAAAAGTCCGTAAATCACAGGGTTATTGAGTATGGTTAACTCAGTGGACATCTAGGAACTTCTATTTGCTATACTGACTATTATTTACATAAAACTCTGGGATGGAATCCAATAAATTTTGCTGTTTAACCTTGCCATTACCCCTCATTTGGGATTGGAGAGATCAATAATTGTCAAATACTTCCACAGTCACGCAGAAAATGTAGTTTGGCACTGCAAGTGATTCATGAACAATAACAGGAGAGTTCCAAAGGGGTAGCCGTGTTAGTCTATTGTAGAAAAACAATGGAGTCCTGTGGCACTTTTAAAGACTAACAGATTTATTTATTTATTTATTTATTCATAAGCTCATGCGATAAATAAATCTATTAGTCTTTAAAATAACAGGAGGGTTCAGCTAAACAGGCTGGACAATTGTTTGTATTAAATAAGGCCTTATAAAGGGGCTTCTGAAGTTTCACTGATTTCAAACAAGCTTCCAGCAAGCACACTGGAGTGTGTGATGTCCAAACTAGCACAGTAATATTCAGAAACCATTACACTCCTTTCCATACTCTGTTGCTATTATTTTGTATTCATTTTTGTTTTGTGAAGAAGCTTCTTTAAGGAGTTCGTAATTCCCTTTGTAAAAGAATTGATTACCAACACTGATAATCACTTGTGTAGCTTAGAGGGAGTTGGCTTTTGTATGTGTTATCTCAAGGTAAGAATTTATCTTAATTTTTAATTCAGTGAAAATATATATACTATGCCTAGTCAATACATCAAAATAGCTTCTCAGTGAAAGTCGGTATCTGATTATTTAACAGCACAGCACCTGATTTTTATAGGGAATAAAGCTCCCACTTGGGACAGACAAAATCACAGTTGCATTTTAATCGCAAATGGCATTTGTGGTTGAACTGCCGAGAACATGGACACTAATGGCCTAGTTCTATACTGCTTTGCCCCTTGTGTTGTGATCTACATCAGTGCAAAATGAGCCTGATATGATACCTAGTCAGAATGGGAGTGTTGTAAGCACACTCAGCACAGAATCAGGACCATAATTTTCTAGGTTAAATAAAGCTCTTTGATCCATGTCTTTCAGGAACACAACTATCTCCCTTTTAACGGTGGATAATTGCATGGTATCCATTGATCCAACAATGCCAGCAAACTCAGAGAGGTAAGTCTGAAGAGGGACCGAGCCTGTGAAATAGAGTCAACCCCAAGGAAAGGGGTTTTACTTAGCCACAAATGCCTTTCCTGTGCTATGTGACAGCAGACCCTGTATAGTGGGACGTAGCTGTTAGCAGAAACTGGGAACAAGATTATAACCCTGATCCCTCTTTGGTTTGTAATTGTACCTGTTATTAAAGCAGGCAGCAATATCTGAGGAAAAACTACTGTACATAAGGATTTAATGTAGAATGTTGGCTTACAACGCACTGTTGGCTCCCAGCTCCCTTATGTCACGGGCACCTTTATTTTTCTGTTAGAATCCAGGTGTGCCACTATTTGCAGATTGTCTCCCCCCCCCACCCCCAGCTTTTATGAGGTGTTGATTCATACACATGGTGCTCCTAGCCCTACATTATTCTAAACCCCATTCACCTTTGTTCCCTGATTTCTTCTTGCTTGCTTTGCCCTGCCATTCTTTTCACTATGGCCACTTGCGCTATTATTATCATTTATTTATTTGTATTGCAGTACTGCCTAAGAGCCCCAGTTATGGACCAGGTCCCCTTTGTGCTAAGCACTGTGTAAACACAGAACAAAAAAGACTACCCCTGCCCCAGGGAACTTTCTTATTCCCGGTGACGATTTCCTCAACGCCTCTGTCCCCAAGCTACCATGATTCTCCTCAAAGGAGAGAGATTTCTTCTGTGCTGTCTGTGTGTCAACTGTATATTCCAGGTGACATTAAAGCAACCTAATGAAGTCTTTTACTACCAGTGCAGTGGCCAATCTGAAGGCAATAAATAGAAAGTGCATGTTTTTCAGTTCCATGTGTAAATTTTCAACCCACAAATTTCAAGCCAGCTCAGAATGTATACATCTCCTTCCTCCCATTCTTAAAAACACAAAGGGCTTTATCAGCGTCATTATAACCAGTCATCTTTCATATTTGCAGTACTCCATACAAAGTGAGACCTGTGACCACAGGACAGTTATCAGGTAAAACACCTTTATTTTTAGCCATATTAACTAAAACACCCTTGACTGAGCCGGTGGGTTTGGATTTTAAAAAATCTGGACAATGTGTGAGTTGTATGTTCTCTAGCTATGATGCAAAAAAAAAAAAAAAATTGACCAGACATGGCTGTAGCTATGCTGTAATCAAGAACGGTGCAAAGTATTTAACTCCCAACTTAAAAGTATTTGAAATCAGCTGGTATTCAAGTTGGAGATGCCTCTGTGAGCATGTAGCATGGGATTTTCAAAAGCGCTTACTGTTGATCTAACTCTGCTCCTACTGAGGTCAACAGTAAAAGTCTCAGGGTATGTCTACACTGCAACTAGACACACATGACTGACCCATTCCAGCCAACTCAGGCTGTGGGGCTGTTTGACTACTGTGTAGATATCTGGACTCAGACTGGAGCCCGAGCCCTAGGACCCTGAAAACTGGGAAGGTTCCAGAACTTGGACTCCAGCCCAAGCTCCAAATTCTACACAGGGAGAAAACAGCCCAACAACCTGAGACCCACGAGCCTGAGTCAGCTGGCACGGGCCAGCCATGTATGTCTAGTAGCGTAGACATAGCCTAACTGACCTCAGAGGAAGCTGAGCACTTTTGAAAAATCTTATCCATAGTGTCTTGTCAGTTTTGTTTTAACTTCTTCCAACCTCATCAAAGTTGGACACAACCTGGGTACTCTAGATAGTACAGGCTGAGGAAATGATGTCATTCTTTCAGACATTTGCCTGGTGCAGGTGCAGAAGCTTCCTGTAAATGTGACATGACTGAAGAAGGTCTGGGTGGACAACAAAATCTCATCTACCTTGTGTTCTTTCAGGGCCTGTTCTCCAAAGCAACTGAACTGTTCCTTGTACAAAGCGTACAGAAATGTCACTTTCACTTCAGTCCAACTAGCTTCATGTTTTCTCTCTGCTTTTTTAGCAGTGTGCTTAGTAGGACAGCAGCTCCCAGGTTTTGGTGTGGCAAGCTTTGGAGACCTACACAGCCCTTAGCTTGTGTTTGACAGGGAGCTGGCTACTTATATGGTGCTGGCTGCTTCTTCTAGCTGGTTCTAAAGGGATGCTGGCTTTTCACTGCAAAGAAATGTAAATAAGTCTGTAAAAGCAGCTCGAAACAAGAAAGAGTCTGTTCTAGCTGCATCAGCTAGGGACTGTGTTTAGAGAGAGAGAATATGGAGGAGGGAAAGAGGAGGAAACAGAAGCCAATGGCACAGTTGTCAGCCATTGTGAGAGGAATATCCAAAGGAAAAGGAAATGAGACAGCCAAGCAGTATGGCCAGGGGAGAAGGGAGAGCCAGGCAATGGGGCAGCATGTGTAAGGAGAGAGGGAACAAGTGACAGAGAAGCAAGTGCGGGGAAGCAGGACAAGAGAAAGGAATAGAACAGATGGGAAGGGGGGGAAATTTTATCACACTGAACAAAGAAGAATATTTCCCGTATCAGCAACTGCTAAGGGCTGAGGAAGGGTATTCAGATGAGAGGGGAGAAGTCTATGTGATTGTGAATGAGCTAGCCCATAAGATATTGTTCTTGTTAAAATCTGCTCCATGCTGAAAAAGTATCAGAACTCCATGACCCATTGAAGCTAAGTATCAATATTATCACCTGAAAAGGGACAGGATTTTAGAATGTGTGATTTTTCTTAAATACTGAATAGCATATGTATCATTGTTTGCTTGCTTCCACTACAAAAAAGGACAGATCCTAATTTGGTGTGCCTCAGTATGGCTCTGCAGTCTAGCTATGCTGATTTACACCGGCTGAGAATCAGGCAGTTTGGCTTTATTTACATGAAGCTCCCTTTGTATTTTCCAAGAATCCATTTATCTTTTCACACTTCCCCATAGCCCTCATTCTTTTGGCCCTCTGACAGCAGGGGGGGAGGGAGGAGGGAGAATGGGGGGGACAGGAAATGCTGCTTTGTGTAGACTAGTATAGCTCCTTCTTTTAATGCCATTAGTGGTCTTTTGCTTCATTTTACAAAAGCAGGGATTCCCAAATATATAAGCTGAAAAGGGCTGGAAATTCCTTGTGGTTGCTAATGGTTTCTGTTTTGGAAAGAGGAAGCAAGTTGGACTGTATGCAAGGGCATTAATGTTTCTTTCATTTCTGTGTTTCATTTACATTAGTTGCATTAATTTTAAACATTCCTGACCATTTGCAAAGGATAAAAAGAATTGAGAGCAGGAAATTTGTTCCTTTTTGTAAAAATGTTCAGTTCTATTTTTCTTTTTAAATAAACTTGACTACATGAAAGGAGGGTGCAACCACATTTGGTTTTCAACAGCAACTAGCAGTTAGTTAAATAGATGGCGAAAAGGGTCACAGCGATTCCCACACTGGGAGGAGCTATCACTGATCTTCTCACTGCTCTCTGACATAGCTGAAAAATAGTGAAGTATGCACAAGTGGAGCAAAGAAGAGCATGAAAAGTGAAATTGGAACATTTGTCCCTCAGAAGGGGATCAGCAGCTTCACTACAATGAGGCCTGGTCTATGCTACAAAGTTAGGTTGACACAAACTGCCTTACATCAACCGAGTTGTTCATCTGTCTCCACTTCCAGGATGTAAGTGCCTTGTTATAGTACCGCAGTTGCCCTGCCTCCCCAAGCATGAGCCATGGTCAATGTAGAGAGATCATTACCTATGTTGACCTTAACAGTCCTCCAGCAACTGTCCCACAATACCTGACACTGACCACTCTGGTCTCTATTATGAATTCTACTGCCCAAGAGTCATAGAAACTGGAGGCCGCCCTCCCTTTTAAAGCCCCATCAATTTTTAAAATGCCTTTTCCGGATTGCCCAGTCTAGTGAGCACACCTGGCAGCTCTCCATTATTGTGCACAGCTACCCAGCTGACCATGTTGGCTACACGCTTCAGATGTGCTCCAGCTTGGAGTAGACAGGAGATAGTGGGTCTCCTGAGCCTGTGGGGAGAAGAGACTGTGCAAACTCAGTTATGGACCAGATGCAGAAATGCGGACGTCTGTGAGCAGATTGCACAGAGGTTGCAGGAGAAGAGATATGACAGGGCCGCATGAAAGCAAAAGAACTGTGTCAGGCACACCAGAAAGCTGGAGAGATCAACAATTGATCCAGCGCTGAGCCATGGGCCAGTTGCTTTTACAAACAACTGTGTGCCCCACCATCATGGATACCTCCAAGGAGTCTTACCCTGAGTCAGGTTCCTGACCTGAACAGCGAGGAGGAAGAGGATAAGAGACAAGCAACCAAACAAGGGTCCAGCTATTCCAGTAGTCTAAACCCGTTTGAGACTCCATCACATCTAGTCAGTCCTGGCAGTCAAGAACAGGCGAGCCTAGTGGAGGAGAAAGATCTTCGGGTAAGTGTGTAAATTTATTTCCCATTACAGTGCTGGCATCCTTGACTTAAGAGGACACAGTTATTGACTTTGCATTAAATTACTCAGGCTAGAAGAGATAGCAGCACAGAAAACAGAGGTGGTGGTGGTGGTGTTATGTGCTTTTCATTTCCCTGTAGAGTTAAATGGAGGAAGGGGGTGGGTGGGACATGAGGAGCAGTTTGTTCATGTGCACAGGGCTGTTCCTTGAATCCTTCTGAGATATCTTGATGAAACTTCCAGGGAGGTACTTTGCAGTCCTTTCCTGAGGGTTTCTAGGCAGGGCAGCCTTATTTCTTCCTCCATGGTGGGACATTTTCCCTTGTCAGTCAGTGATAACTTTGACGGGCACCCCTGCAATATGCAGGTTAGCAGCACACAGGGCCAGGTAGCTTTTGTCACCACAGCAACTGTGCTCTCTCTACATCTGTCACTCTCAGGAGGGCAATATCAGGTAAAATCACCACCGCTTGTGGGAAACGATGCCGGGACACAGTGCCACTGTCCTATGCCCATAGTTTCATGCAGCTAAGCAGTTCCCTCATTTCCCTCACCCCTGCGGGACCTTATTCAACATGGTCGGTGCTGTGAGCTGCACCGCGCGCAGGCACTGTGAGGGAGAAGTGTTGGTAGGAATAACTAGTTTAAAACTATAGGGGAGCAAAGGATGGGAAAGATGAACCTTAACTTTTGCTCTCTGTTGTGACTACTATGACAGAGGTACCTTTCTGTGTTTTATCTGCAGCTGCTGCCACTGTGGCCTTGAGGAACTCCCCCTCTACACTCACAGGATGCCTGAGAAAGAGGACTTAGGATGACATGTTCAGTGAGATCCTGCAAGCCAGTGCTGTATCTGACTGTGAGTAATGGGCCTGGACGGTGCACCTTGCAGACCTCCTGGAGAAGGAAAGTATGGGTAGGAGAAAGGCCCAGGACTCCCATCAGGAAAAGGAGAGGGATACGCACTAGGACATAACTGGGTTTCTCCAGCAGCCAGCACAGATGCTACATACTCTTGTAGACCTTCGATCCCAGGTCCACCTCCTTTTGCAGTCCATGGAGAACTCTGTTGCGGCACCTGCCTACAACCCCACCTCCCTCAACATTCCACATGGCATCAAGGACCCTGGGAAAAATTAAGGACAACCACAACTTCATATGCGTGACCTGTGAAAGCCGTGGTAGCTGTATATGTAGCTGAAATGGACGCAAATGTTCTTTCCTCTTGGTACATTCTGTCCTAGTAATTTATTACATTTTGAGTGTATTTGCTTTTAAATTGCACCAATTTTTCTCTGCACTGGTTTTGTTCCTGAATAAAATTCAATTATTTGGAACATCTTTATCAGCTCATAACATATGCTGTGGAGTGCCTCGCTGTTCCAAAAACACCCACTTACTCCTGTGCAGTGTGACACAGCTTCTAGGATCAGTGACAAACACACACAATGCAATAATCATAAATGTGCAGCATGTGCTACAAAATTAAGAGGCACATTGACACTGTTACATTTATAGAGGTACCACACAATTCCTAACAGGCCCCAATACAGCAGAGCCAGTTAGTGCAGGGTACACTACGGCAGGTCACTGTGTGTCACTGTTAAAGTGCTCCTTCAAAGCCTCACTGAGATCTTCTAATAGCCCTTGTATCTGACTGTTTAAACTTAACAGACAGCTGATCCACCCTCCACCCCAGCAGCAACTTTTCCCCTTTTGCGTCTCAGTTATCTGGCCGGGCACAGAAAACAGCTATGGAGATATTTTTTTCACTGAGATCCAATCTTGTGAGTAACTGATGCCAGCGACTCCTCAATCTACCAAAAGCACATTCAACTGTCATTCAGCCCCTGCTGAGTGGGTATTTGAATCATTGCTGCGGAAGCAACAGGTGTATGGCTTCATGAGCAAAACCTAGGCTGGATAAAGACTTGCATGCTGTCTATTGCACTGCTACAGTTTGGGATTGCTGCAAATCCATCCACTATGTCCTGCACTTTGCCCAGAGTCAGTCCTGCATAGCAGGAGGTGATTAATGGCCCTGCACACTTGCAAGACAATGGTCCACAGAGTGGATTCTTCAAGTCCAAAATGATTTCCCACTGACTGATAGCAATCTGGCATTACTAGTTTACACAGTGCAATTGTAACACAGATCTAGGAATGTAGCCTGGCCATCTGAAAGTTCTTCAGTGACTGTTTTTCACCCTAAACTTGCATTACAATGAGATCCCATCAGTCAGTGCTTGCTCCTTGGTCCCAGAAGTGGAGCTTCACCATGTGTAGCTGTTCTGTGAATGCTACCAACAACCATGAACGGCTTCTCGCTATGTTCCTCAACAATCTTTCCTGCAGAAAATCATTGTGTTCCTTGCTGATTTGGTAATTCTTGCATCTCTGCAAATATTGGAGGTTCCTGTGTTCTGTGTGTGCAATGCTCATGACAGTAATGCGGAGCTCCGTGCTTCTGTCAGTGACGGCAGACACTGAGGAAGGCAGTGTGGGTTTGTGGAATTTTGGGGGGGAAGCATGTAAATTATTGGCTGGAGATAACATAATGAGATGGCTACAGTTGCACACTGAGAATTTGACCCATTGTTCCCAGTCCCCTTCTGTGAAACTCATTCCTGCCCTACCATGCATTGCCAAAACTTTCCCAAAGACAGTGCACTGGACAGTGGTAAGTTGCACATTGGGATACGTACCCCTACTGCACTGCAATATGCACTGATACAAGCACTCTTGGGGTGCTTCTACACTTACAAAGTAAGTCGACTTAAGTTTGCTTAAGTCGACTTAATTTAATCTGCGTCCACACTACATTTTCTTTAAGTCGATTTAAGCAGCTGCTTAAGTCGATGTAAGGAAAATTAAAGTTAACTTTACTAAACCTAGTTTTAAGTTGACTTTTCTGACTAAGTCGACTTTAGAAAGTTGACTTAGCCAGTATGGATGCAGAGTAGCCCTAAGTCGACTTTAAGTTGACTTAGGGGGCTTCAGGGCTTCCCCACTGCCCTCCCTGCCAGGGTGGCTGGCATAGCCACAGCCTGGCGTGCCCCCCCCCCACAGGGCAGGACAGAGCCCTGCCCACCCTGCCCCTATGCCCTGCCAGGGTCCCTGCCCCTCAGCCCCCATAGTACCCAGGTACAATGGGGCAAAGTCTGAGCCCCCTGGCACTTGGCAAGGGGTGCCCCCCCACTACCACCATGGACCGGTCCCAAGTCCACCTAGCCCCTACAAGTCTACCTAGGCATCCAGTGTGGACGCTCTAGGTCGATTTGGCAGGGCCCCTCTAAGTCGACTTAATTTTTTAGTGGGGACATGCTAAGTCGACTTAAATTGACAAGTGTAGACATAGCCTTGGTGAGTTATGTACAGTGCTAATGCAAGGAGCCAAATAGGCATGCAAAAGCACTATACTAGCTGCCACAGCTTTATGCTGACATAAGTTGTGTAAACCAAAGTTTGTAGTGTAGACCTGGCATAAAGGTGTGAGGCCCAGGAGTATTGGTAAGAGGCCAGTCTTTTATGTCCTGGCCACAGTCACCTGGGTTAGGATGTAAAAGGCGATTACTCAAGCCACGTGAGAAGGGAATCATCCATTAACTCCAGCGAGTACCATTATATCAGAAGTAGTTCAGATGGCCGCAGTGCGAAGACAGTGATCTCATTTCTGAAGTCAAAATGTTCTTAATACTCACAAATTCATGAGCGTAAAGTTGCAACAGTTAAAGTTCAAACACTCCGTAATACAATAGATGCCAGTTAAATTATGCTGAAGATCAAATCCTAAAGAATTCCTGCCTTTGAGGAAAACAATAAAACTAACTCCCATTAGCATTTTCTTTTTGAGGCCTCTGTCATTGCTTAGATGCACAAAATTCGCCTCTGAGCTTTTCCTGAGTGTCGCTGTCATTGCTCCTCCAGACTAGTCGTTCAGAAAAGTGTAACAAAAGTAACCTCATGACCAAATTTGAAATACACATTGAAATGCAAAGAGGTCAGTAGCTTCTTTGTGTGACCAGCTGAAATCTAGGCCAACACATAGGGTGATCAATCCATTTATCACTTCTTTCTACAGCGTCTCAGCATCAGGAACTGTTTCCAGTTCATTTCATAATCGACTGGTCAGGCAAAGAATGCATCTTTGCTTCCAACTTCAGTTGCATTTTATTTGCTGTTTCAATTAGCAAGCTATCCACCACCCATATGGAAAAACTCTCATGATCCCTCCCTCCAGCAGGAACTGGAAGAGTTGGATCTATCCAGATTTATGTTGCTGCCTGGTAGAAGACTTGTGTGAGAATCTATTGATATACCTGCTTTGCTGTTTGATGAGCCCATTGATGATATATAAGACTCCAAATGAGCCCCACAAAGATTTTTTTGAATGGTTATATATGTACTCTATCACCCTGGTATCTATTTGTTATTTGTGACATGACAGAAACTTGTTGCAATGCCTAAATCTACATATATGATGATCTAATTTCATTTATGAGCCCAGATAACTCTAAAAACTTATTAAAAAATGTGACATGCTGGTTCTAAACGGTGTCTTTAGGAAAAAGGTCCCCTTCCTGGAAAGCTGTTCCCTACATTATTTACTCACAAAAGTAGCCCGGGGATTAGAGTCTGATCTTGGGTACACCAGTATAAATCCAAGGGCAGTTACTGTAATTTGCAAAAGGATTACTCACGCGTGTAACGCTTTGCAAGTGGATTAATTTGTGACGCAATCTACAATCACTAACTGAAATGGATCTGGGATCATAATTAAAGCTGGCTAGAGAACAAAAATTCCATTTTGTGAAGAATTTCAAGGTTTGAAATTTGTTTTTGTTCCACAACAGAACAAAACCAAGACCATTTAAATTTTTTCAGGGAGATAAAGCAAAAAGCCCCTCAGTGGGAGAGGCCCTTACTCTGGCCCTGTGATTATTTAATTATTTCTACAAAGGGGAACATCTCCAACATGGGAAAAGGAGACTGACTCTATTTTTCAAGGGTCAGAGCACTTAACTGGACTGTGGGTGACATCTCTGCCTGATACAGAACAGGGACTTGAACCTGAATCTCCCACATTCCAATTGAGTGCCCTCAGCAACTGGATTTTGCAGGGCAGGTCTCTTCACTTCTTCCTCAAAATGCCCTCTCTAGGCTACAGAAGTGTTCCCATCCGAAGGGTAGCAAGGCGAATAGATTTCTGTGGAAAGTTTGGTTTTGATTAATTGGCATTTTCCAGTGAAAAAGTATTTTGTCAAAAAAAAAATTTTCCAGTCAGGTCTAGCTGTAATGTGCTTTTTGTGACCATTTCTAAGGCTTTTGTTCTTCTGACCTTTTACGTTTGGAAGGACAGTCATCTTTATCAAAACAAAATACTTGGGGATAAAGCTGGACTGTGGGCTGGGCAGAGGCACAAGCTCAGGTCAGTGTGATGAGGGTGGGACCGTGGACAGAAATTGTCCAGTCTGATTCTGATCCTTAGGGCTAGATTATCACAGGCCTTGCTTGGCCACCTAGGGAAGAGTGGTGAGGTAAACTAGCCTCCCCCCAATCATCGCTTTGACGTGCACAGATTGCAGTTCTGACTGTTCTTCCAGAGAGCAGGATGGACTTGTTTGATACTCCCCACTGTGAGCAAATTAGTGGAAAGGGATGGGAAGTGGGAGGATCTCCAGATTTGTTGGCTGCAGTAGCTGTGTGTGGCTGGAGCGAGAAGTAAGGCCCTTCACAAATGGCGTGAAGTAACTTACTCCACCCACACCAGAGCAAGAGGTGAATCCAGGGGGGATTGTAATTCTGGCCATTCTAAAGATGGGGTATGAACCACCTGTTCTATTGCCTGTGTGTCACCTAAGCAGCCCCAGCATATGCCTGTCCCACACTAATTTATCCTGCTTCTGGCAGGAAAAACACGTGCAAGGTGTCAGTCTGGCACAGTACACAACACAAAGAAAGAACTTTTGCAGCATTATATGTATCTTTTCTGGACAAACCTGAAGGATCCTGGAATTTGGCCTTTAAAGAGAAAGGGCAAAATCCTCCTCTCTGATCCTACATTGTGAATATCTGCTGTGAAAGCTCTGTTGAATATTATGCCCTCATTTTGGGATAAATTCCCTTTGGTGTTATGCAAGAAATCTTTCTGAGAGTTCTAAATACAGAGCAAGTGCAGAATAAGCAACAGCTAGTTACAGGAAGAGTTGAATTTTGCGTGCATGCTGTGCAGCATTAGTACACTACAATATCATTTTGTAGGTGTAAATCTTCTGATAGTTATTTGTAAAATGTTGGCGAGCAAAACTGAGATATGTTGCAAATTATGCAAAATCTTTGTCTTGCAAAATCATATCCGCTTTTGTAAATGAGAATTTCATATTGAAAATGACAATTATGTTTCATGTTCATATTACAAGGTAGGAACTTGGGGCCCTAGTGAGGACTGAGACATCCTGATTGTAGCTGACTAACACTGAGCAGACCCCTTTATATAAGGAGTCACAATGAATCCATGAGATTAGTCCTCAGCGTGCGTAGGGATATTACAATCTGGCCCATAGTAAGAGCCATTCCCTGCCCAAAAGAGCTAAATAGGAACAACAGACATAGGATAGGGGAAAGGGAGGTTTATTGTTTCCATTCTTTTTTTTTAGATGGCAAACTGAGGCACAGAGGTGCATACACCTAGCTTCCATTGATTTCAACCAGAGAGACTAAATGCTGTCTGCATAATTCTCTCTCTTTTTTTTTTTTTTTTGCAATAAATCAATAAATAATTGTAGCAATCTTAATTAAAATGATGAAAAGAAATAGTCCTTTGTCTCTTTAAAATGAGAAGAACTACCAGTGTGAGTCATATCTTTACTGCACTCCAGGGTTATAAAAACATACATTTTCTTTTTGAAAGTCTTTTATTATGTCTATAAACATCACATTGCAGTTGACTGTTCTCTGGATTAGAATGTCCTGGTACTCTTAGTGAGTTTTGACAGGAGGAAGGAGTGAAAATAAAACATTCAGTTTTGTTACTGGGTTGGTTTTTAAAAGCAACTTCTCACTCTCTTGTATGCTACAGTCACTGAGACAGATCTGAGAGACATTGAATTCAGGGTACGCAGGTTTCTGTGTTTATCCTTATTGCTGGACTCTTAGAACTCCAGGCACTGTATACGGTAAGCAGAGATGAAGCTTTCCTCGTCTTTTAAATAAGAAGTCCTATTGTTTTGTTTCAGCTCTTTGATTATCAACAGCAATTTAAAACCCTTTCTGAGGTAATCGAAAACTATTTCCCGTAATGGAACTAATCTTTTTATTTGTTCTTCGGGTCACTGAACCTGGGAATCAGTAAAATCAAAACACGACGGAGCGTGAATTAGATCCTACACATTCAGAGCTCTCTGTACTTGTCCCATTTTAGAGTCACAAATCATGTAATAGTCAAGCCATTTGGAAAATAAAAGCAAATATTCCTGACAAGTATTAATGATACCTCTCATATTTAACTGTAATACTTTGAAGAGCAGCCTAATAGTAATGGATGCTTTCAAAGGAAACAAAAGGTATTGTAAAGAAATACATTTTAAATGTGGAATATCTATTTCTTATATGTGTATACAATTGTTATCTTCCAAAACATATTTTGTATTATGTGAATTGTGTTCATGGTACATTTTGCAATATCAGACAAGAGACAGCTGTTAGAAATGTCAATGTGTTACTTATGCCTCAGGTACAAACGTGCGTGTGTGTGCCAATATGTTAAAAAATACATTTAAAACATATGTGAGAATATAGAATATTTATCTTGCATTTCCTGGCATGATGAAAGAAATATAATATATTGCTACAGTACTTTATTTACAGAAGACAGAATTTTATTAGCACCATTTTGTCATTTTACTTTTAAAAAACTGACTAAAATAACCTATTCCTTTAAATCTAGGGTCTTGTTTAAGAAGCACTCACTTTTTTCAAACACTAATTGCAGGGTCTTGCAGAGAGTCTCAGCAAAGCATCTGAGGATTTACTAGATAAAGGAGACCTAAACTACCTTGCCTGAGCAGGTTTTAATTGACAGCGGTGAAGTTAGCTGCTGTAGACAGAGAGATATCTGCTCCAGGGCCTCCAGTGTTGCTAGCAACAGTTCCGCCGCATCAATGCTGGCAGAAGAGGGATTTTTGTATTTTATTTCCCTACGGTAGACAAGGCTGTAGAGATGGGTTAGGTTTGATTTTCAGGAGAAAGGGCTTGGGAAGCTTGTACTGCAAGTGCCTATGCTCTTCCTGTGCTGTGGTTACTCAGAAGACTCAGTTCTCTAGGGCTGTCAACCTGGCACTTTACATTATCACTTCATGCACTTACATTTTTTAAAGGTTAGCAACTTCTTAAAGAACACTAAGGATTTTCAGGATTTTTTCAGGAAGTCTGGCTTTTTTAATAAACCAATTCATATATGACCATATGATATAAATTTAATAGCCTGATCCTGCCTTCCTTGTCCCATCCTGTCACAGTGACAGGAGGCAAAATTCCCATGATTCCATTATGAACTTTTCCTGTGTAGAGACTACAGGATTAGGCCCCATCTGCTGTATCCTAATGAGGTTTGTGCAGTAAAAGTCAAATTGCTCACTGCAACTTTGCTAACCTGCTGCATTATCAATAGTTTAGAGCACTGCTCAGTTAGTGGGTCTTTACCAGGAAATATGTATATTATAACTGGGGAAACTGGGTCTATGATAATACAAGTAATAAACAATTGGCTGTAGCATACAGACGCAGCAGAATATACAGACTATGAGGTTTCAGGGTGTTCTTTAAATTTGTACAAAATGAAGGAATTTTCCTTGCTGCTTTCTAACTGCCTGGTCAAGGCATTCAGAAAGCAAGAATATTAGAATGGCCATACTGTATCAGACCAGTGGTCCATGTAGTCCAGTATACTGTCTTCTGACAATGGCCAATGATAGGTGCTTCAGAGGGAATGAACAGAATTGGTAACCATCAATGGATCCATCCCCTGTTGCCCATTCCCAGCTTCTGGCAAACAGAGGCTAAGAACACTTCAGAGCATGGTTTTGCATCCCTTGCCCATCTGGGTTAATAGCCATTGATGGACCTATCCTCCAGAAACTTATCTAGTTCTTTTTCTCATCCTAGTTTAGTTTTGGCCTTCACAAGATCTTCTGGCAAAGAGTTCTGTAGGTTAACTGTGTGTTATGGGAAAAAATACTTTCTTTTGTTCATTTTAAACTTGCCACCTATTAATTTCATTTGGTGACCTCTAGTTCTTGTGTTATGAGAAAAAATAAATAACACTGCCTTATTTACCTTCTCTACACCAGTTATGATTTTATGAACCTCATATCTCCCTTTAGTCGTCTCTTTTTCAAGCTGAAAAGTCCCAATCTTATTAAACTCTCCTATTGGAAACTGATCCATGTCTGTAATAATTTTTGTTGCCCTTTTCTATACCTTTTCCAATGTCAATACATCTTTTTTGAGACGGGGCAACCAGAACTGCATGCAGTAATCCAGATGTGGACATACCATGGATTTATAAAAAGTCAATATTATATTTTGTTTTATTATTTATTCCTTTGCTAATCATTCCCAACATTGTTAGCTCTTTTGAGTGCTTTTGCAGATTGAGTGGCTGTTTTCAGAGAACTGTCCACAATGATTCCAAGATCTCTTTCTTGAGTGGTAACAGCTAATTTAGATCCCATCATTTTGAATGCTTAATTGGGATTATGTTTATGCATGAATTACTTTACATTTGTCATCACTGAATTTCATCTGTCATTTTGTTGCCCACTCACTCAGTTTTGTGAGATCCCTTTGTAACTCTTTGCACACGACTATGGACTTAACTATCTTGAGCAGCTTTGAATCATTTGCAAATTTTGCTACCTCACTGTTTACCCTCTTTTCCAGATCATTTATGCATTTGAACAGTACTGGTCTCAGTACAGCCTCCTGGATGACATCACTATTTACCTCTCTCCATTCTGAAAACTGAACATTTTTTTTAATAAGGTCCACTTTAAGTCGACTTAAAGTCGCCCTTATTAAGTTGACTTCATAAAGTCAACTTGACTTAACTTTTCAAGTGTAGACATAGCCCTACTGCATAACCCACAACTTGTGGTAGGCTTTCCTCAGCCTACCTCTCAAAACTCAGCTCATTCTGTATCCTAGCGCATACCAAAAAGGTTGGAAACCTTGGCCTCTAAGGGCCAAAAGGTTTCATTCTATCCCATGAGCCCAAGGCCCACCACTAAAATCCCAGGTCTCTTTCCTCTGGGAACTGATCATTTTATCCTTTTAACCATACTGGAAGTCAACTGAAAATCGTGAGGAATTAATAACTCAAACAAGAACTTCATTTGGATACCAAGTGCATTCCTGCTTAACCCACTGTGGCTTGAAGATGCTTCAAAGAAGAGACAAACTCTCTGGTCCTCTGCTAGTTGGCCCATGGGAGAAAAAAAATCCTTCTTGACTCACAAACAGGCCATCAGTTAGACCCACAAATTCTGTTAGGTCAGATTCCTGTTCCTAGGTCAGGGTGATGAAGGTGCAGCTGCTGAAATGAAGTGTAAAGAGGGTCCACATGCGCCTTCCTCTATTCCAGGTTAAATCCCGGGAGCTGAGGACTGTTAGCCAATCAGCTCCTTTTTCCCTTCCAGATGGCCAGTAGGTGACAGAGACTTCCAGGGAGGGTGTCCCTCAGTGAGTATCTCCTTCCCTCACTGTTGGGACTGTCCCTTTTCACTAGTGGCTCCATCAAGTTCCTCCACCTGTTGCAGCAAGTGGGTATCATTTGCCAGGCCCTAAAGTTGAAGTAATGTGTAGAGTGTCATACTCCACTGCTTTTTCAGTCTGTGTCACTTTCTATACTTTCCTCTTACTTTATTTTTTTAGAGAAAGAGGAGTTGTTCCAGAGTGTATTGACACAGGTTGCTGAACAATTCTCAAGGTAAAAACTTTACATAATTGTTATTAATTCAAAGTTCTGATGCTTTTATTGACATAGGCTGAGATTTTAAAAAAAAACTAAAAAAGATGAGGCACCCAACATCCACTGGAATTCAAAGGGAGTTGGGCACCTCACTCCCGTAGGATTCTTTGATAGTCCCAGCCTGACTGCAAGACTCAGTCCATAAAACTCCCAGGCTATGTCTACACTGGCAATTTAAGTCGACTTAAGGAGGCTTAAGTTGACTTAAATTAAGCCACGTCCACACTAGGCTTTCATTAAGTCGACTTAAGAAATCCCTTAAGTCAACTTAATGAAAGCTTAAGTCGACTTTATAACTACCACTCATTAGGTCGACTTAACCCTTAAATCGACTCCTTAAATAGACTTAAGGATGGTGTGGACTTGGAGTAACCCTTAAGTCGACTTTATTAAGTCGACTTAAGGGTGGTTAGGTTGACTTAACAAAGTGGACTAAGTCGACTTAAAGTTAAGTCGACTTAGTCCACTTTGTTAAGTCAACTTTAATAAGGTCGACTTTAAGTCGACTTAACAAAGTCGACCAAACTCTTCCTAGTGTAGACATAGCCCCAATGACTGCATGGGGGAGATCCCCAAAGCTTATGCCAAGATAGAATTTGGCCTGTATTTGCACAAAAAAGTAAAGGTTAATTCATATCATTGTGCTTCCATCATCTTATTGGAAGCAAACAAATGCTTTTTTGTTGAGTTTTGTAGGCTCAGCATTTGTTCATTGATTTAATGTGCATATTTTTCTCCCCTCACATAATTTGAATGTTTTTATGGATGCTTGTTTTACCCTCACTGGCTTCAATAAGAGGGATCAATTCCGCTGCATCTCTGCAAGTGATTTGCAGTATGATTGAAAGGAAAAAGAGCTTCAAACATGTAAAAATATCTGTATGATGGTCTTAAATGAAGCATTATCAAATTAGTTTTGCTTCCCTAAGGAACATAATATCAAGTATCTGCTGGAAGATTGGGTGATGGGTTCATTTTCTAAGGGTCATAACTAGAACATTCTCTTTTAATTTTCATAGAATATCCATAGCCTTTGAATGTGTATGTATCTTTCTTCAAGGCTGTACATTCAGTACAGATTTTGCTGTTCTTTACTTTATATAAAATGTTATTCCTTAACCCACCCTTTGAACTGGCATGTGGTTTCTACTACCGAATCTTTTCTTTATTATATACATCTAGATATAAATGTATATTTCATATCTGAATTTTTTTCCCCAGGCTGTTTAAAATCAATGAACTGAAAACTGAAGTAGCAAATCACTTAGCAATGCTGGAGAAAAAAGTTGAATGTGAGTGTCCTTTTATTTTATATTTTTAACGAAGTTAGGAATTACTATTTATAAAATTGACATCTGTTTGATAATAACACCACTGATTGGTAACATCATCTCCTGTTAAAGTTTCCTGACGCTTCTTGTTATATCACCCTATTTTCAGTTACTTATAACTTTACCAAAACTTTAACAATTTGGGCTGAAATTTCCCATGTTGGATTTCTGCCTGAGGCTGAATTGTTTTAGAAAAATTCAGCAAAAAAAAAAAAGTTCAGCCATTTTCAAGAGCAAGCCCAGAAAAATCTGTTGTTTTGTCCATTTTTAAAAAAATTCTTGTGACCTTTTATTTAAAAAACTCTAGCATCACCATGCTTTGCAAAAAGGACTTGAAAGTTGACAAGAGACATGATCTTTATGTCAGGACGTGCCTGTTTCTGTCCCTATGAAAATTTGTCCAAATTTGGACAAGGTATAAACGTTTGAAAAACCACAGTTTGCACATGCTGAAGGTAGATTTCTTTGATTTTAGCTGCTAAATTCCCCCCTCCCCCCAAAAAAAAAATTCCATCTGCACTGGGCATGCTCCAGCCCAGTGATTAGCTGGATTTTCTGTACAACTATATTACTGAGTTGCCATGGGCCAGAGACCAAAAATGAGAGCAGACAGCCTGTCTCTCTATGCCCTTTTGCGGCTGAAGACAATGTAGCATGTAGCTGCCTAATTTGAATGCAATGGGGACAAGAACTTCACCCATTCGGGTGGCAGAGGGAGCAGATTGTCAGAAGGAGCCTATGGGGGAGATGGGACTGGAGATTGGCAGAGAGGGTGAAGGAAGTTGGGACTGGAAGTTGAAAGGGGGCTACGGAGAGTAACGAGGGGAGTGGGAGCCAGTAGATATAGGGGAAACTGAGACTGGAAGAGATTGGGATACTGAGATTGGATGCTGGGGGAAATTGGGCCTGGATCAACAAGGAGACTAGAACTGAGAATGAGTGGACCCAAGGTAAGGAGATATGGGAGGAATGGAAATAGATCTGATGAAGTGCTGCAGTCTGGAGAAGAACTGAGACTAGCTAGGAGAGTGGTGCTGGGAGTGAGGGGCACGCTGATACATGGTGTTTGAGATTAGGAGTTGCTGAGCAAGGACACTGGTCCTGGGATGAAAAACCCGAGGAGTAGAGGCTGGGAGAGTGATGAGGAGCAAGGAATTGGGAAAACCCTGGAATGGAATCAAAGATTACTGTCAGCAAATATCTGTGAAATCCACTGGCAAAGTGTTCCATTCCCCTTTAGTGCAGGTCTACAAGAAAGATGACAATCTACTACTATCAATCACTCTATCAACTCAAGTGGCAGCATTTTGTGAGGTGTATCTAAAGGTTCCAGACCCGCTAATGACTCATGTTAATGTCAATATGATGCCACATGATAGAATTTGTTTGTCAGTTGACTTTTTTTATAAAACTAGGAAATTACACACAAATACCATGTTAACAGAAAAAACAAGATTGCACAGTCAGGCACTGAAGTGCTGAGCATTCAGAACAGCTAAGTGCTCCGAAAAATGAGTTCTAAGCATCTCAAATTGGGCACTGAAACTTAGTGAACCTTAATAAAACCTTTGACCTTAATCTTGCTGTGCTTCCCTTCCCTACCTGTGAAATGAAGATAATAACATACCACACTTTCACCTTACAGGTGTATTGGAAAGACATATTAAATAATATTTGTGAAGCACTCAGAGGGCCTAGTGATGAGCATGAAAACCAATGAGGAAATTAATGTGTGTATATTCAGAGCAAGGTTTAATTAATGCACAGCAAAGAAGGCCTGAGACCACACATTGAACAATGAGGAGAAAAGAAAATATTGAATAGCTGCTCATTAAGTGAGCACTACCCATCCTGTACAGTAAATGAGAAAGAGGGCTTATGGAAGATAATGTGACTGTGTAATTACAGACTGTATCATAAAAAATACACTCAAAGGGGCGGGATTACTTCTGGAATTTCCTGACTTTCAAGTACTTGACTTTTCAACCTTAATACTGTACTTTAACATTATATTGGATGGGGGGAGGTTTGCTATGGAGTAGTGGTGGTTTTACTTTTTATCCAAAGGATAAGTCCTACACTTAATAAAGAGATGACATTCCTGTAAAATATAGCCTTACTCTTTGAAATTTACTACTTTTAAAAAATAATTAAGAGGATATCATAGCTAATTTCCTTCTTATGTGGGTTTGCTGGATACCTGCACAGATCAGAACACTTATTATTCATTTACACTCCCTGCCCTTATATTCAGCCTCTTTCATAAATACATTTATCATATATTAAAGAGAATACCATTGGCTATGTCTACACTTGGAAATTTAAGTCGACTTCAACTAAGTCAACTTAACTAAGTCGACTTTAAGTCAACTTAGTGAGTCTATACTTAAATTTTAAGTCGACTTTGGGGGGAACTTACAAAGTCAACCTAGAGCGTCCACACTGGACGCCTAGGTCGACTTCTAGGGGTTAGGGGGACCAAGAGCAGGTCCACAGGGGCAGGGGGGCACCCCTTGCCCAGTGCCAGGGGGCTCAGCCTTTGCCCCATTGTACATAGGTACAATGGGGCAAAGGGGGACAGGGACCCTGGCAGGACATAGGGGCAGGGTGGGCAGGGCTCTGCCCTGCCCAGTGGGGGGTCATACCAGGCTCTCCCTGTGCTCCCCCCCCCCCGGCAGGGAGGGCAGTGGGGGAGTCCTGGAGCAGCCCTAAGTCAACTTAGGGCTACTTCAGGTCTACACTGGCCTAAGTCGACTTGAAAAAGTCAACTTTAGGCTTAAGTCAAAGTAAGAGTAGGTTTAATAAAGTCGACTTAATTTTCATTAAGTCGACTTTATTTTCCTTAAGTTGACTTAAGTAAGTTGCTTAAGTCGACTTAAGGAAAGTGTAGTGTAGACGCGGGGTAAATTAAGTCGACTTAAGCTTGCTTAATTTTCAAGTGTAGACGCACCCACTGAAAGTATTCTTTTCACTGAATACTTCCAAGTTCTCATTATTAGCATTGGGTTTTTAATATATTTCCAATATATGCAAATATAACACTTTCTTTCTCCTTCTCTGTACTCTCACACAGAGTGAAATCCAGATTCCTAGTGAAGTCAAAGGAGAAAGCCCCACTAACATCAATGGGACCAGGTTTTTACCCACAGCGTTTCATATCCTAGCAACATACACACTGATACTGAATGTGTAATATAAGTAACATTCTCTATTATCCTTACCAATAAATATACGGCATATGAAATATAGTATATAAAATAGACAGCTTATATTTTATATATACATATATTTCATGTGTCTTTACATAGTGTTTTAGACAATAAAAGCTACCTGAGCTTTAATAAAGAGGCAGAGGTTCTAAATTTTCTTAGCCAAGACTGGAATTGTAAACACATAAATCCCACACCTTTTGTTCCCTATTTCCTGTCTGCAGATTAAAATGCTGCAGGGATATTTTATTGTTTCTATTCTTCCTTGTTTGTTTAACGTTTTAACTGTAAAATGATTGGTTTTAGTTATGCTGCAGCAAGAAAGTAAAGTTCATCAGGCCAAAAGAGACTTTTTCTACATATAATGTGGTTTTTGTTTTTTCAGCCTGTGTAGTAGGGCAAGAGGACAAATAAAGCGCTATCATACAGCACAGTTCTGACAGGGTCAGGGACTCATTCATATGCACCATAGGCACAGTTATGACAGAAATCGACAGAACCTTCTACAACATCACAGCTGCAGCAATGCCTCGTCATTCTAGGCTAACTAACACCAAGAGCCTGCCAGAATCCATGGGCCAATGCAGGTGAGGCCAGCACTACTGAGGGTCTCCCCACCAAACTGTTACAATCAGCAAGGTGACCCCAAAACACTCAGACCTGAATTTCTACAAAACCATGTGCTCTGCAATATTCGCCCTCTCCTTGACACTTCACAGAAATGATAAGGTTTCTTTGTTCCTCTAAAGATACAAGAACACACCACGGCTCATTCATTTAACTCAGGTAAACGCGCTTTTTCATTTAAACACAGTTGAGTTGGCTTATAGTTTTAAAAAAATCACATTTATTAACAATAGGACATGGGTCAAGTGATGCCAAGTAAAAGGAATAATGTTAGAAAGGATTACAAGCAAATGAAAGTGAAAACACACACCTAGAAGTCCCAAAACTTTAATCTAGCAACACACAGGCTTTGTCCAAGCTGATTTCTTTCAGCCAGTCATTCTTCCCAGCTATGGTTGACTTTCCCTCAGTCAGGAACTTCCACAGAAGTATAAGATGCTGGCTTCTCTTGTCTTCCTAGGCGAAAGATCTCAGCCTAAGCAGGTTGCTTATCTATATAAATCAGTTTCCAGAGCCTTCAAACCCCACCCCCCTTGGTGGTATGCCCCATTTTTCTCAGCATCAGTAATTTTGGCCTCTTGTGTCCATTTAGTGACAGATGCCAAAGATGGCTTTTGTCTTTGCCCATGTCTTCTAAAGTTCAATTAATTTGTTTCAAGAGGCAGGATGACCTCTGGCTGCTCTTCACTTCCTGTGGCTTCCCCATTCCCCTGCATGTAAATGGGACTTCTGTTATTTTGATTGCGCCATGCTTAACTTACATAGGAGACAGGTACATATCTGCCTTCTCTCCTATCTGGGAGGGAACCTATTTCTCCCTGTCTGGCCACAAAATTTAAAGTATGACATAATTAAGCATACTTATTTTCCTCATATTGTATTAATACATACATTTCACAGTGATATTAATTATCTTGTGCCATTATCTTTCAGAAAAGACCTTCTTTCATACTGCAAAATTATATACAAATCAGTTGATTTAATTGTTTATTAATTGAGGCCCGTTTTATAGACCAGTAAACCTTAGTAATGTAGTCTTTGAAAAGGTAAAAACCCAGACCAAGCTTCTCTTTCCTTCCGCGGCGTTGACACCCTGCTGTCTCTTCCCCCACTTCTCAGCTCTATAGCCTTGTTTACCTAATGCAGTAGTTCCTAATCTGTGGTCCATGGACCACTGGTGGGCCATGAGGATACTGCAGGTGGTCCATGGGGACGAGGGGGGAGATAATTACTGCAGGTAAATGTACTGTGATGAGTGCAATATGTCTGTGAGTGAGCATAATAAATTATTAGAAATAGCTGCATTTTTAATATTCCTTGATATACAAGTTTGACTCTCATCAGCCATAGGCTATGTGAAAAAAAGTTTAAAATGGCTTGCTTACATGGTGGTCCACAAAAGCTTTTGATTATGATGTAGTGGTCCTCATAAAGGGAAAGATTGGGAACGGCTGTCCTAATATGTAAAAATGGACTTGTATTATCTTTGTCTGATGATCAGGTTGGTCAAAGAACCAAATACAAACACAATTTAAGAATATAATTCTAGCACCTATTCATAACTTTTTGTCCATATCCTTTGTGTACTTCATGAAAGAATATTAATGATCAGTGAGCTGTTAGTTTTACTATGCCATATAACATGATATCTTTTAGATACAGATTACAACCATACTAAACTAGAGTGCTGGGAAGAGGTCAGGCCAGCTGAAACTCATTATTTGATACCAGCGAGTCTCTGGCTTTGGGATGCTTAGGGTCCCAGTTGTGAGCTGTCTTATTTCAGCATGCAGCAGCCATAAATTATGTATCTGCAGTACATGGGGCTTGGTAGCTGGATTTGGGAGGCCAGAGTTCACAGAGCTGACAAATTTTCCCCAAACAAGGCTCTGTCTTAAACTGGGTCTTGCTACTGATAGAAATTAGAACAGAGATGGGCTATCCAAGGCTATTTCTGCCTGAATAGATAAGATCACATCTCCAACAGCCAATGTGTATGGAGCAAGGCTCCTTTTTTCCTGCCCACAAGTGCACACATCTGCTCAAAATTTGACCTCAAGATCTCACAATGGTGCCAAGTATGCAACATTTTGAAATAATACCAGGTCTTTGTGTTTAAAATCTATGCACACAATGAGCTGGATTCTAAACTCCTTACTTAGGCAAAACTCCCACTGAGTTCAGTATGATGTATGCAGTTTTCAGGATTTGGCTCAATGCTTTTTTAAACAACAGGGTCTTTTAAAAATGTATTTCTTGTTGTGAATCAATTTAAAGGGCCTTAATTGGTGTGCATAAACAAGGCAATTTATCATTTACAAGTAACATATGGAAAAAATAATGCTGTTTTCAGCTTCTTCCTTTTATCTTCTGCAATGGAGGCCATGAGCTGGCATAAAAGGACTTTGAAGAATATAAGTAGGTGCCATGTGGACATCAAGTGTGTAACTGACTGAAGTGTGTAAATATAAATATAAATATATATATTTGCCTACGCAGGAAAATTTTCTCAATATAATCCTATGTATTTATACTGGTTTAATCCCCATTGGGACACATTTATTCTGGTAAAAAAGTGACTTTTTCCTTTTCTTACGTTGCTTGGGAAGGGCTTAAAACTAAACCAAAAAAGCCATTTTTTAAAAACTAAATAAGATAAATAAGAAAGTCCCTGCTGGGAGTAATATCTCTATACATATAAAACTTTATAAAACTTCCGCGTGTAAATAAGGGCTTAGTTAAGACAGCAAGACATCCTTCAATAGATAGAAGGCATTAAATGAGGGGTGTAACAAGGGCGCAACTGTGAATCCCAAAGGGGTGTGCTAGGCTAGCCAAGGATGCACCTGAACAAAATGCACAGGCAAATCATGCCAAGGGGACAAAACAGGACCCTTTTGTCAGCGTCCCCCTCCCCTGCTCAAAGATATGTCGTGGCAGTTGTTAGACAGATCTGTGATCTATCTGAAACAGGGGTGGGGCAATGATATTTAGAGGGGGGGCCAGTGATGGTGGGGAGAGCTAGCCTGGAGCCAGAGTGTAGACAGTGGGAGAGAAACAACTGCCAGGGGAGGAACTGGGAAGAAATGAGGGAAGCTGGTGTGGGAGGGGGGATGCAGCCAGCGCAGGGGCAAGGGAAAGTCGGCTTAGGGAGGTAGAAGGGGGCCGGGCAGCTGCAGTGGCAACGCTGGCCCTGGCCCCGGCCCCAAAGCTATGAAGCACCGGCCGGATGGGGGCAAAAGGGGGTGGGGAGAGTAAAGGACTCCGAAAAGGACACCTAGAGCTATTACCATGAGTGAACTCAGAGTACTTTATCAGTCTTTCATTGGGACATCATTGCACATCAGATGTCATTACTTTTAAGGACCACAAAGTATTTTGCAAATGTAAAGTGAGGGCAGAATCCGGCTGTACATCTCAAACCTGAACTGCTTTTGCATGAGACAGTACAATGTCAATACTGTTAACTTGATGACCACAAATTAATTTCATGACCATTTCAGGCTGTTCAAAACACCCTTCTAAACACCTGTAAGGAAGCAGAAGAATGCTTAACATTTGGGAAAGCCCTTTAATAAAGAATTATATTAGTTTTCCACTCCCATGTTGACAGTAAACAGATTTGAAGAACGCTGCACAGCAATGCTACCAAACATGTTCAGGCCTGGCCCCACTCTCCGCATCCCTTCTTCACTCTACATGGAGATCTGCGTCTCTTCCCTTTCCAATTCTCCTCTATTGCTGCTACTTACTAGCCAGCACTGTCCTGCAGAGGCTGGGAAAGAGCATACAGAATATGAGGTCATTGTACCAGTGCATGAGACAAGGAAGTGCCAACTGACTACCAAGAAAGCAGTGAAATTGAATATACACCAAGGGCTATCAAAAGCACACAAAAAACCACTGAATAAATACATCTTTTTTTTCTCACTTCCCTTTCGGCACTAATCATCATCCTAGGGGCTACTTTTCATACTATTAGGTACAAAATGTTCAGATGAAAATGTGATTTCCAAGTCCCTTTCACTAGATGTGAATTATTTTCAGAACCCTTTCCTTTCCCTCTTCTCCCATGTAATAGTTTGGACTGCTCTTGTGTTTTTCCCCTTGCCTCGTCCCACACCCAAAAGCAAGAACTATATTTACTAGCATTTAAATGAAATTTGAGTTCTCTGCTGATTGACAGTGTTATGTTCCTCCCAAGCAATTTTTCATCACTGCATGTTATGCTGAGGGTGGGTAGGGTGATCACTAGTTTAAAAGAGAGTGAATGAATACTGATCCTACAGTTAAGTTTCCTGCACATCAACTTCTCCACATAAGCAGTGAGTACAGTAAACAAATGAGCTGTGGCATTGATCACATTGTAAATGAGATGCACTTAATAAATGGTTCTTTATTATGTTCGTGAGTATTTTGATAGCCTGAGAGAAAGAAGGGAGAAAGATCCATGCACTGAAACACTGGTGGGTTCTCAAGGCTGCATGGAATGAACTACGCTGCAGCATAAACACAAAATTTCTGCCTTGTGGCACTTATAATTCATACAGATGAGTGTATAGTATTACCTGTGTTGTGTGCAACAATAATCTTGGATTGCACAACAACTTATCTGCAAAGAATTATGACATATTTTAGGTACTTAGCCAAAATAAAATTAAATTCTAAGTGCCAGGACATTTTAAAAATATGTCTATTTTTGGTTTCTCTATATCCAGGCATGCTTCTCTGTCTCCTATTGCTCCTTGGGGAATTTTTTAAACTTAAACCTTTTATCTTAATGGGAATTTGAATCCTAGCAGAACAAGTCTGTGAGTGTGCGGTCTGGCAATCTTATCACATCACTGGAGTGTTTCTTTGCCGAATAGTTCCTTTGATTAATGCTCTAAGGGAGAGGGGCAAAAAGGGTAACAGAGCAGTAGACTGTTGCTAACTATTCTGAAAAGTTTAGCTGCTCTGGCCATTAGGTGGATTAAAACACTTGAGTTACTTTCAAAAATTAGCAAAAGAAAATTCCTATAGGTTTTACAGATACATGGTGTCAGCAGCACCTGCTCGTATGGGAACTGGTACAACATGTAAGAACCTGTTGGATAACCCCACTGTTACAAGCCTTCTGAAACTCTGCACAATTAATGAAATAAGATCCTTCATGTTTCGCCATGGTAACACCCCTGTTGTTTTTCTTTGTTGACAGTGGAAGGACTGAAAGTAGTAGAGATCGAGAAATGCAAGAGTGACATTAAAAAGATGAGAGAGGAAATGGCAGCACGAAGCACGAGGTAAGTTCTGTTTCAGTTACCATTGGGGAAAAGAAGAATCCAGTAGGATTTCTGCATTCAAACTCTGATAATGTAATTCTGCTGAATTTAATCACATTCTCTTTTTTAAACACAGAAGCAAAGAAGCTGCACAGTGTGTACAGGACCTTGGCTTCATTTGAAAAGGCTTGTTTTATTTAAGATTTCTGGCAATTCAATAGTTAAAACATATTCCAATGGCTGAAAGAAAAATCTTCTTGCAGACAGAGATTAACATCTTGTTTATTTTGTGTTCAGCCATCCGGTCTTGCAATGTTGCACTAAGTTTTATGCCGAAAGAAACTTCTGTCAAAGGAAATGTTTATTTTGTAAGAGGCTAGTGTTCTAATTAGCTTCACTAAGATTTAAAATGTATATTGGAAAAATCACAATAAATACATAGCCACTCTTCTAATTACAATCTCATACTCCTGCAGTATGTTGACTTCAAATTTCAACTAGCAATAAGGGGTTTCCTTCTTAATTCAAGGAGCCACTCTACTGATCAGCTATTACCAAGTTTAGACTTGCTGTAATTAAAACAATACCAGAAGGAATTGTAACTTATTGTAATACAGCGCATCGCCTGGAGTGTTGGACCTTTATGTCCTCAAAATACATCATTAGGATAAACATATTGGCCACTAAGACATTATTAACATAGCCGGAAGAGTTACTAAGGAGAAATCCGCCAGGCACTTCATACTCTTGCTAAAAAACAGAGTATCTCCTAAGCAAAGTTAATTATGTGTGTTGGCTTAAAGACTTTCATTTTTGTTCTCTATTTAGGATCAATTTTTTTGGTCCATAAGCAGACAAATCTTACATTTAAGGAGATGTTCAAAGCACCATGGAACCTGGCTATACAATAATTTGGTTTTATAATTTTAGGATTATCCAGATGTGATGTGATGTAATAATTCATAAAACACATTTGTATAATATAAAGTCTTAGGACCAAATTCTGTCCTGTCATACTTGTGTAAATCTGGAGCAAACCATTAACCTCAGTGGAACTACTACAGATTTACATCAGTGTGACAGACTCAGCTTTGCCCGGAGGGTCATACAGTCACTTATTAAGTTATCTGAGAAAATTTCATTAGCATAACTAGGAATAAATTTAGCAGCAAAATCAAAAATATGTATTCTAATATGTTAGATTCAGCTTGCATGTTGTGTGGCAGAAGAGAGGGATTGATTCCTGACTTATTGTGAGGAGGGAAGAGAGGAGGGAGAAAGAGAGAGAGAGTGTGTGTGTGTGTGTGTGTGTGTGTGTGTGTGTGTGTGTGTGTGTG